>JANZLQ010000057.1:1294858-1305373 GCA_026212715.1 Elanus axillaris | reverse complement strand
TACTAAAATATTTCTCATAATTCCATATTCATATTAGAATCAAAATAAATTCTAACTAATGGCAAATCAGTAACATCCAGACACTTTACATGGATGCCTGAAAAATCTGAAAGAAATCCTAGGTTTGGAATGAATTGCTGTGGGGTTTTCCCCAGTAAGTTAGGCAAAATTTCTGATAGCTATAGTGCAGTAGAGTATGGATTTTGTTGCAGTTAAAAGCACCTGTTTTAAAATTTGGTTTTGGTTAAGTTCTTCAGTGTTAGAAAAGAAACAGTGAAGTATATTTGGGGAACAAGAATGATACAAAAATCAGAGTGCATATTCATATGTATATGTAACCTAAAAAAACAAACTGATCCCTTGAACAAAACAAGCAGCTATATAACAAATCAGTAGTATTGCACTGAACTTGACAATGCTTATATGCCTCCTATAGGAAGTTGTGATAGCTTTCAGTCCACATGAATATTGAAAAGCTCTTTAAAGAATCAAACTAGAAATGTCTCCATAGTTGTAAGAAAAATTGCATAAAATTACACATTTTGGTTTTGTTTTGGTATATAAAGTACAGTTACAAGTAAAGTGTTTTCAAATTGAAAATGTATTTCATTACTCTTCATTTTTTTAATTTTGGTAGTAAAATGGAAAAATAATCTTTTCATTTAGTTCATACTGTAATCCTACAGTACAAGCAAGAGATTCCATCCATGTTGTATCCTTTTATAGCCATCCATGCAGATTATGCAGAGGTACACTATGTGGATTGTTTTTAAACACTGATGTCTGAGGCTTGAAAGTGATCATATTGTACAGTCCTCCCTTCAATTCTTTCTGTGTAGCTTTATGCAGCATGTGAAAATTAGCACTCTGGTTAATATAAATACTATATTGTATTAATCTATCCTTTTCTCCTCTCCAGCCTTCTTTTGATCATAGATGTTAGTAAATCTACCTCTTAGCACCTCTAAAAATTATTAAATCTTTGCATCCAGTGTGACACTTTCTGGCTTATTCAGTTTAATTAGTACAATTACACCAGTTTATATAGTTTAGCAGCCTGAAACAATTTTTCATTAAAGTCTGTCTCATCATAGCATACACACTCAAAAGATCATTAAAGATGCTAAGTAAGGTTACTAACCTGCCAAATTTTTACTGAAAACACGGTAGGAGATATAAGAGTCATCTGCAGCCTGCAACTAGATATTTAATTTACTTTTATTGTTGTTTCAGTTTCCTTAAGCATTCCTGGCTGGCTTGTTGTGTAAAATCAAAACCAGATCCCATCAATATCATTTTCTGTTATTTCTAAGCTACACTTAATAGTATAAAACTATGCACCACAGAGGCCATAGAGCCCACTTCATGCAGTCTGATTATATTTTAAGGTAACGACAGCAGTTGGCTGTAACTTTTATGTTATAAATACCCTTTCATTCTGACTTTGGAAATATTAGTGTTTTGCAGTGAAAAGTACACAAAATATTCCAACCAATTCTCAATTGCACTTGCATTTCAAAATCATCAGGAAGTTAGGGCTAGAGGAAGAAATTTGCATTAAGATTTTCATGGCAGGCTTTTGCTGCTGTTACTGCTTGCATAAAAAGATTAAGGAAAGCAATGTCTAGATATAAGCTGGAGTTTAAGTGTAAACTAACTGCAGTATCAGAAGTGAGACATTGTGGCTAGTATGCCTTTTTGCTACCATACCACATATTCCTGGATTCTATTTCCTTTTATGTTTAATAGCACTGCAGAGAATGCAGAGATTTTAAAATTATTTTTTATTTTCATTGTGTTTACTTTTCACAATGACCTCCTAGACTGTTTACTACATTATCACACAAACCTGCAAATCAAGGAGCAGAGGGCTTTGGTGCAAGCATTGAGGGGCACTTCTTTTTAAAAGTCAATATACTGCATAAATATACAATCAAAAGGCAGAGAAATGAAGTATGGATTTTGAACATGTAGACATGTCTGGGTTGGTTTGAGTGAACTATTCAGAATTGTTTACATATGACTGGAAAATGTACTCAAGGACTAGACTTTAGAAGACAAATACAGAAAACCAACATGAGTAAAACTAGAAAGAAATAACTGAGAGGTCAGGGAACTAATGAGAACTCTGTAACCAGCATAGGAGAAATGGAAAATGGGCCAGCACTGACATGCAAGTACATTTTTGCCTTTCTAGTCCAACATTAAGAACTTTAAAAATGTGTATTCCACTGTCTAAACAAAAAAAGGTTTATTTTCTTGTGAAAAATCATGCTGTGCCACTGCAAGTGGTTTTGTATTGCATCATTTCCAAAGAGTTAGGGTCTCGAACAAGATCTTTTTGGTATTACTGAAAAAGACTTAGTGGAGAAAATTTGATGCTGAAGCCAAAGATTTGATTTCAGAATAGTAAAGGTATAGAATTTCTTCTTGCAAAAAACTGAGTCATTGTGCCTAGCACATTGCAGTGGGTCAGCCTCAGCTGGCTGCGAGGCACCTATGCAGCCACTCTCTCACCCCCATTCCTCAGCCGAACAGGGGGAAAAGTAAGAAGAAAAAGCTCGTGGGTCAAGATAAAGATAGGGAGATCACTTACCAATTAACATCACAGGCAAAACATTCTCAAGTTAGAGAAAATTAATTTAATTTATTGCCAATTAAAGCAGAGCTGGATGCTAAAAAACAATGACAAAACCTCTGAAGTCAAAACTTCTTTCCTTATCAGGGTTAGCAGGAGTTTTAATTCTAGGACACTTTTATCAACAAAGTGGTTTTACACCATTACTGACAACATTCTGTGTGAAAAGCTTCTGACAGTAAGGAGAAGTCTACATCTGAACAAACTGCAAAGCACTAAGTAACAACAAAAAGGCCCAACTGCTACTACATTGATCAAACAGCAAGTTAGACTTGGGGGAATTAAAAATACTGTTTTCAGTGTAAGTTAAATTGATATATTCATTCGGTATTTAGTGACTAAAAAAGTTGCTTATATACAAGAATGTGCTATGTTACATGCATTTAAGATTAGTAAAGATTTCCAGCTCATCCCTATAAATGTCTTCCTATTTTGGTGTATTTATACCACTATTAGATTTAGTTTTTTCCTAAAGGAAAAAAAGCTTACTTAATGGTATTTAATGCCCAAAGGGAAGCAGCTGTTGTTTTTAGTCTGTCCAGAAATCAGCTAACATGAGTGAAACTGGGAGAGGAAGGCCAAACTCATGTGGGAGTAATAACTGTGTGAGGAAACAGGCAGTCTCGAAATGAAAAAGGGTAGGTGGGTAGATTATGTGCACATGATGATGATGCAGCTATACTCACAGGAATGCTGAGATGTTGCAGTGCTCTGCCTAGTTTCAAGCTTTGATTTTAGTACACAGGATCATAGGATACCAAATCCAATTATAATCTTTAGTGAGGGCATGTACTAGTATTGCAAAGCAAGATTATTGAAGAGTCTTCATTTAAATTACTTGCAAATTATTCAAATAATTTTCCTTATGTGCATTAATGGAGTGCTATGTTGAAATGATGACTGGAGGAGAGTGAGGACAACACATCGCAGTACTCAAGGATAATATTGATTCTGATTCACTGCCTCATACCTCGCACTGTTATTTCTGTGAATGCAAAGTAGATGTTAAACTTGATCAGACTGAATTTATAATCACCTTTTTCTCTATGTGCAAAACTCTACATACATATACATAAAAAATTGTTTTGTTACTGTCACTCTACCTCCCCATGGAGATAAGCCAAGTATACCTACTTTTAAACTCCAAAGTAAGAATATTTCATGCAAAGTTTTTCTTTATACCTGCACAAATTTATGAAGGGAACTGATAGCAACTTTTTGCATGGATAAGAAGTGGAATAAGATGAAGTATTGTTTCTCAAGCAGAGGTGGTCTGAGAACACTCTGTTGGCTACGTTGTATATCTACATTGTTTTAGCTTCACATGCAGGCAATAAATTACTTTGAAAAAGGAGAATTGGTTACTTAAGAACTAGAATCCCAAGGATGATATTAGGAATGTTATGCATATTTTAGGCCATGATTATATGGACTGAAAGAATTGAGGGAAGTCATGCATGAGCAAAAAGCATTTTTAAAACTTTTGCTGAAGAAGTATATCTACTTAGGAAGGATAGAATTTTTCTGTTGAAGAAAAATTCCATGCTTTACATGGAACCTAAATGAAATGAAAATGCTGTGATGATTTTCTATATGAAAAGAAAAATTCATCAAAATCAATGTGTTGCTTTCTTAAAGCTCAGTACTATTGGTAGTATTATATATTGATTTTATATTAATATAAATGTTCTGAGTCAGAGACATTAGCTTACTGGACTCAGTTTCAGCCATGAATGAAGTGAGGCTATAATAAGGGAGAAATTACTCTGCTTAGAAATGCATTCCATTCTTCAGTGTAATATTCAGAGATACTTATCCTCTTATGAAAATAAACATTGAGACTTCATAGCTGCTGATTAGTATAATGCACTGTTCTAGCTTAATTCCAGAAAGTAACAAGTACTTATGCAGACTTACATCAGATATATGTGTTCAGTGAATTTTACTGGAGATGACTAGTACAGAAGAAAAATGGCAAGATTGGCTTTAAAAAGGGATTGAGAAACTCCAAGAAGAAAGGTTACATTCCACAAGCAATTCTGGTTCAAATGAGATGCAAACAACTCATAAATAAATGAATTCAGTATGCAGATTTAATGAACAGATAACTCAGCAGTATCATTCCACAGCATTTCATTCTTTGGGTAACTTAGTATTAATTATTGTTCTCAGCACAGACCTTCAAAGTCCATGGAACTTGAAATCTTGAAATCCTCACTAAAGTAAAAACTCTAGCTGAGGTCAGTTTGAGTTCTACTTGTGTAAGGATTGAAAAGAAAATTCTGAAAGAAATTGAAAAGAAATTTCCACATTTGGCTTTATTGTTGTTTTAGTTGATAAAGGCCAACAAGCATTAGTAGTAATTGTTTTAAACAGACAAATAATATCACTTATACTGTGAAATATATTACAATATAGTCCACCTTTGAGGTCTACAAAGCTGCCTCCTTGAACTGCATTCACAATTTCACCAAGCTTTATACCACTGAGGCTGCTCAGCCTTCTTTTGATGTTGAGAGCAATCCATCACTGTGCATTCAGCCAGTCTCTTTAGGGTTGTCCTCTATTTAAAAGGTGTTACCTTTAAATCTTTTCTTATTCCTAGTCTTCAGGAATGATATAACAGGTATGACGTGGTCTTTCAAGTTCTTTTTCTTACTTCACAAGCGTTTCACTCTGTGGAAGTGTTGTGTACTGCCCTTAAATATTACACTGAGTTTTGTGTCACAAGACATATAACTTGCAAGAACAGCAAGAGAATTTGCTATTTGCTTTTTATCTTGTTCTTTGACCACAGTCTATTCTTGATGTGGAAAGCTCCCTGAGAACCAAGCATCAACATATCCATCAATGCTTGGCATTAAAAAAACGAAGGGTCCCAGATTTCCTTCACAGACAGAAATCTGAGCAGTACATTGAATCTGACACACTCAGGATACGCTGAGTATGTGCAACTAGGCACTCATGCAGCACATGCTGTGCAACCCATCCAGCACATTCTGTAGGTTTCAAATGTACCACATGTGCCCAGGTGACTTCTACAAAGCCTGCTCAGTGTCACTTTGCATGCATTCTGCATGTACATTGATTTAAGTGTCCAGTATTTCTGGCTGCCTGGCAGCTGCTACCCTAGCTGGCCTGCTCAGTATCTGAGAAATTCCAGATGAACAGCCAAATCAGTGATCTAGAACAACTGGAACAGTAGTTTGCCATGAGAAGTAGGAGATTTGGCAAGTACACATCAGTGTAGACTGGAAGCTCTCTGAAAAAAAGATATAGCCTGCCTGCTTCTTCACCACTTCTGTTCTAGCACTGGGATATATATAAAAATAAAGCCTCGATACACTTAGCCTCCACTGTTTTCCTCTCTCCTGGGAAGCTGCCTATGTGTTACAGATGTCCTCTGCCACTTAGCAGCGAGTCAATCTTGGTCTCAAGACACAAACAGTTGTGTCAGAAAAAGGAACACAAGTAGTATTTCTACCATACCTAATTGTGGATGTGTAACTCTGCTGTTTACTGCTGAGGGATGTCATTTATGACTAACATAACAAAGCACATTAGCTCTGCAAAAACCTGCAGCCATCTGTGAGAAAAACAGAAGAGAAAACAGACCATGGGGACAAACAGTCCCCCAGATGTCATTTCCCAGCTAGGATGTTATTCATTGTGGCCTACTGCCTAAAAGCCCCAGTCTGCTTCTGATCTCCAGGTCAGTTTCAAAGCAGTTTTGTAATAAAGGAGGCATATTTATATGTCCACCAAAAATAGCAGTAGCTGTTAAAACTGAAGCCATTCGGCATGGCTGACACAGTATTGAGATTCTTTCTTCTTAATTTCTTGGCCCAATTGTTTTGCAACCTAATGCTGAAAAAACATAGTTCCTATGGGTGTTTGTTTTGGATAAATATCTAATCATTGTGGCATTATGACTGCAGTTTTGGAATCTATTTTTTAAGTGTTACATTTTCATTTTTGGAAATGTGGAACTGAAAACACAGGAAAACAGCTGAGTTTCTGCAGATTTTATTTTCTTAACCATCTTGTCACCATCTGCAGTTTGTTCTCTGTTAAAAAAGTGATTTACTGTGCTTTGCAGGATGCTACATCTTATTTTTCTGTTTGGTTACAACTCCTTCCATTTTAACTTATTTCTTTCTTTCTATGAGGAAATATAACTTACTTTCACCCTGATTCTCTTAAGGTTCTTTTTCCACCGATGTCCAGCTCACTTCAGGCATGATTTCTATGGCTCAGTTTAGCCAGGGGTCTGTGGACAACAACATAAAAATGCTGTAATCTCTCACAGCACCTTTCATAAGATCTCTCTCAAGGTATTGTAACACAGAATAAATGTCATGCGTTTCACACAGGTCTGGGTGATAGTTACAAAATGGTAACTGGTTACTACCATCTTGGGGCAGACTCAGCACTGACATGAAAGTTTCCACAACCTATTTTCTTGTTCTAGTTGGCTCATAATATAAAGTAGACAGTGACCGGAATATATTTTTCTTTCTTGTTAGCAGTTCAGTGAAAGGTTCATGTTAATGAATTTTTTGTTTCTTCACAGTGTTCATAGAGTAAACAGTTAACTGCCTTGTTTGTAATCAACAAATCATATTTTTGATTTACCTGAGAATTATGTTTAGAATGTCAGAAGTCACTGCAATGTGAGCCAGGCTCGCATTGTGTTGGAGTAGTGCTTAGTTTAATTCTTAACACCCTATGATTAAGCAATGAGTAGTAAAGTAATACTTTCAGCTGAATGAGAGTCCCCAGAAAACTGATAGTAAGATGTGCAAACAAGGAGAAAAACAGGCAAGAACATAAACTCTATTATAATAACCTGTAAAGCATTACTGTGCCTTTCTGAAATCAGGAGAGACAATCCATCTTTGCTATACTTGCTGTAGGCAATGTAAACATTATACGTTTAACTCTTGCCTCACTTCAAAGGTACACTTAGATTGATGGCAGTTGTAACAGAGCTGTCTGTTCTGCTACTGCTCCAGTGCAGGGTCATGCTTGGGCAATTGTCAGAGAAAACAGAAGGAAGGATGTCATTGCTATGTCTCTGTCAGTCCTTAGTTGTAGGATTTGTCTTCCCTGCTCTGTTAGAGCTGAGACTGACAAGAGAACCAGTGAGCCCTAGCAGCTTTCTGGCAGTCTTTCCCCTTTTTCTGCTCCTCCCTGTAAGAAGAGGATACCATCTTCGGTAATATAAAATTGTCTTTGCAGCAGCACTCAGGAAACTTCTTTTGGAAGGTACATTTTTGGCTTCATGGGGCAATGCATATGTTTATGCCAATGCTAAATATTGTCCATTGTTTCACTGGCTTACATATGTTTGGTTTTACTTTCAAACAATAGGCTATGGCCCTGGGTGACAGTGCATAGGCTGAATGGGTCTTTAGAATGAGAAAACACAATTTGTCAGAAGGCTTATTCAGAAAATATCAAACTGAATGCATTCATTTTAACAGCTCTATTATGCTCCCCTGATGTGCTATTCTTTAAACAGAGAAACCTTATTAGTGTAACAGTCACTCCAGGCCTAAGATGTTAATGTTTTCTTTGGATCTGTGTTGGACTCTACATATGTATGAATCATTTTCATTTTCTAATTATTATAAATGATGTTCTGTTCTTTAGAAACAAAAGTATTTTCAGGGGGAAACATTATGTTCAGGAAGAAACCAAATAAACACGTCTTACTTAAGGTTTTCACTAGAATAACTAAAAGCAAACAGACCTAGCTCAAATGATTTAATCAAGCTATGAACTGCCTTGACTATAAACTTGGAAAAGTACCTCTCAGTAACAGATTTTCTGTCTGTAAGTTGTCTACAGACTGAAAACAGGTAGTCATTGCTGGATTGCTACACTACATTTTGCTGTTTTATTAAGCTAATAAGTTCTTAAGTCAGGCTATTAAATTTGCTCTTTTAAAGGAAAGATACTAGATGACAGTTAATGCTATATCAGAGGGGGGTTTTGTACAAAAAGTTTTCCTTGATCATGCCCATCTTTAGTACTGAACAGCCTGAGATTTTATGAGTGAAGAATCTAACTTTCAAACTCTAGAGAAGTAGACCTTAGCTTATTCAGAGTAGCACTGTAAAAGAATATGCCTTCATGAGCATATAAATTTGTTTTTCATAGGATCTTGTGGTTCATTTACACATCTGGACAGCATTCATGCAGACTTGCAGTATAGGCATACATATTTACATGTAATAAAATACAATAGCTGTTTTTTTCTCTTCAAACTAGTTCCTAAATCATGTAGGACTAGTAATGTCACCACAGCTCTTTGTGAATGTTGCAAAAGAAGGGCAATCAATATAGAACAGCTGTATTATGAAGATGTTCTCATGCACTTTAGTTAAGGCTGAGGGAAGACGACTGTTCAGAGCTGATGACATCATTATGCCAGTTATGATCAGAATCAGGTTGCATTTTAAATTGCTGAGCAATTCAAGAAGCAGACTTAGGCTCATCCACAACAGTAAATATATACTGTATGTTTACAGAAAGCTATTTCAGATTTTACTGAGATGCTAATATGGGTCTAACAGTGTTGTGGTTTAACCCCAACCAGCAACTAAGCACCACGCAGACGCTCACTCACTCCCTGCCCCAGCCCGGTGGGATGGGGGAGAAAATCAGGAAGAAGAAGTAAAACTCATAGGTTGAGATAAAAAAAGGTTTAATAGAATAGAAAAGGAGAAACTAATAATGATAATGATAACTAATAAAATGACAACAGTAATTATAAAAGGATTGGAATGTACAAATGATGCCCAATGCAATTGCTCACCAACCACCAATCAACACCCAATTAGTCCCCGAGTGGCGATCCCCCACCCCCACTTCCCCCAGTTTATATACTAGATGTGACATCCCATGGTATGGAATATCCCTTTGGCCCGTTTGGGTCAGCTGCCCTGGGTGTGTCCTGTGCCAACTTGTTGTGTCCCTCCAGCTTTCTCGCTGGCTGGGCATGAGAAGCTGAAAAATCCTTGACTTCTTAGTATAAACATTACTTAGCAACAGCTGAAAGTATCAGTATTATCAACATTCTTCTCATATGGAACTCAAAACATAGCACAGTACCAGCTACTAGGAAGACAATTAACTCTATCCCAGCTGAAACCAGGAAAAACACTCAGAAAACCATTTCTCAAAGGCTTGGTATATATATTACAAGTAAATGAGCATTAAATAAATGTCATACTCACATTCCCACTTTGACCTTGTTTCCATCACCCTGAAACCTTGACATGTCCTCAAAACATAGTAGCATATCTAAGCAGCTCCAGCACCATGTTTTTTTTAATTTATTTGATTTTTAATTTTGTGTCATATCTGTCAGATTCCTAACATCAGTTTAAGTCTGTCTCATCTGACCAGAAGTCACACAGCAATATGAGCTCATTTCCAGGGCAATTTCTTGGGTAAGGGCAAAATTTTAAAAGGTTGTGAAACTGAAGTATATTGTGAGGCCTGGAACTCTATACTTAATTTTCTGTTGGGGAGCCCTGGCCAGAAAAAATATCACAAAAAGAAACTGAACATCAAATTGTTGCATAGAATTTACAAAGCCATGAAGACAGTATTATAATAGAAAATAAAGGTGTCCATCTTATACTTGGATATGTTCACTCTCTTTTTAAAATGTGAACTGAGACCAAAGTATTATTACCAGAAAACTTAGGGGTAAAAATCTTTGTCTTTGACTGCCTGTTTGTTCTTTAAGACCTTTTATTTACTTTCTAAGCTTCTTTAATTTGGACATGTATTGGGTTTCTGTGGCAAGGTTTTGGTAGCGGGGGGGGTTACAGGGGCAGCTTCTGTGAGAAGCTGCTGGAAGC
>JANZLQ010000057.1:1276703-1294758 GCA_026212715.1 Elanus axillaris | reverse complement strand
ATCTTGACCCACAAGCCCTTTGTTATATTTTTTCTCTCCCCTGTCCAGCAAAGGGGGGGGGGGGGAGTGATAGAACGGCTTTGGTGGGCACCTGGTGTTCAGCCATAGTCAACCCACCACAGGAGATTAAAAAAAAAATAGAGCGGCACTGTATACAAAACTATTCCTCTGACTTTATTTTCCTTATTCTTTCTCCTCACATTAATTTCTCAGAAATAATCAAAATATAAGCTGCATTTAGTCATATGAGCATCCAGAGCACTAAATTCACAGATTATGATGCCTTGTTCATATGGCATTGCTTTTCAGCCATGCTTTTTAGGCCAGCTTAATATTTAATTCATGAACAAATATATATGTGATAAACAACAGAGCAATAGTTTTCAGGTGTGCTTAATTTCTGTCTCTTTTCCAGCATATGAAAAGGAGATAGATATACAGAATATTTGATACCTTTGGCCAACACCTAAAATAATACTCTCTCATCTAAGGTAGACATCAAATGAAATTTAGGCACCTAAATTCAGGAGAGCTATCTAGGAAAATAATCACTATTCACTTTAATTCCTGAAATACAACAAACTGACTTTGCTAGTGCATACAGAAGCACTACATTATTGACTGAGCTGCCTATCTCCTACCAATGGAGAATGCGGAAATTGTGTCCTTCTGCTGAAGTCTCTTGGAGAGTTCTTGCTGCTAAATGTCCATGCTTGGCTAAAACTGCCTGAGCAGCATTGAGTTCAACTTTAAAAAAAAATAGCTGGGTAGCAACAACCAACCTTGGGACAATAGAATAAAGGTCTGAGCATTTATTTCTAAATTTAGAAGGCATCCAGGTTCCGAGTTCCAGTTTCAAGGAGATGTTGAACTGCAGTCCAGAGCCCTTAGTGCTTTCTGTTGGTTATCCTAGATAACCCAGTACTGTGTATGTGAATTGTTAGGAATTTATGTGCACTAGCCACTTCCCATACTCTGCTTTGTGTGGAAAGGAGTCCTGTGCCTTAGGGTCAATGGGAACTGTGGTACTTGCTAGCACTTCCCTCATTTAGATGAACGGGACCTTGGGGAACACCTCAACAATTCCGGCCTACGCAGCCAATGACAGCCTGTACTTAGAGGAAGAGAGAGGTCCAGAATGCTGTCATCAGAAGAATAAACTCAGTTTCTCTACAGTTTTGCTGTATAGCCCTATCAAAGCATTTTTTTTCTGTAACAGCCAGAAGGTATGAAAGGCTATTAGGAAAAAAAATGTGGGATAAAGGGTGCTGTGGAAATGCAGGCCAAACGATGAACAGTTACAGGAATGCCCATCAATCATAATCATATTGTGAGAAAAAAATTCATCATGTAATATGGCCAGAACTAAGAAGAACATGTAGGAAATGGGGAGGAGACTTAATATGGCGGTTAGAAATAAATGCATAGAAATGGGGACAGAGCTTAGAGGACTATATGTTGAGTAGCTCAAGGAGTAATCAGTGAAGTCAAATACAGTGTCATCCTATAGCATTGAAAGACAGACTGCTGTCTCATAAGCTTTCTGTCTGTAAATTTGGTCATGCTTGGAGGTATTAAATGTATTGATAAAAACTCTTATTGTCTCAGCTGAGTATGGCAAGGAAGGGAACATGCCCTAGTCAGGTGTTTTAAATAGTAATCTCAAAATGTGCAGTGTCCTGCATCATAGTAAGATGTATGCATTTGAATCTGTGATATTTAAACTTCAAAGAATGAGAGTATGTTGGGAATATTGTGTATTTCCAAGTGTGTTTGTTCATTTGCTGAGTTTAGGCTGTGGTTTGCAACTATGGATTTGGTGTGGAAGTCAGGGTTGTGCTTCCAAATCTGAAGGTGTCATCTTTCCTGGGGTCTCTGACTAATGAGTTCTACTAAATACTATCAACTACCTTGCTCCCAATGATCTGCCCCACCTCTTTGCAGGCACTTACTGTCTCCAGTCTTTTCTTCCCAGCGCAGCTGGCAGAAGAGTGTTTACTAGTATTTCAGACATTCCAGTTGACTCAATGATAGTGTCACAGCTTATATTTACGGTATGCTTGTGCTGAGATACCAAACTGCGCTGGAGTAGCCTGAATGCAGGCAGACTTTTGCTTCTACCTGCTCTGCTGTAGGGGCAATAATCTTTGACAGCAAACCTTGGGAAGGGGGGAAGGGAAAGGAAAAAGGAGAAAGGAGAGACAGTAAAATCTTAAACCACTGCAGGTGTTTTTTCAGTGAACAAAAGGCAGAAATCTGCTGCAGCAGGTTATACTTTACAATATGTTACCTTGAGTATTGTCATTAATATATTTTTAATGCCATGAGGTCTGCATTTCATACCTTGAAAAATGTGTATGCTATAGTCAGAAGGCTCTGAATGCTGCAATAGTGGTTTTTCTTTCCTGATGCCTCCAAGGGCTTTCTGAAAGTTAGGACTTGTCAGATTACATGGGGATTTGGCCAACCATGTATCCCAAAATAAAGCATTTGCATGAGAAATGGTGTTGAGCCAGGTTACTAGTGCAGACTATTTTGCTTCTGCATGTTGTCCTAACAGAGCCAATTGACATGTTTTTGCTATTGGAGAAGGATAAAGGTTGCAAAGAAGAGTCAGAATTTGTCCCAAAGATCTCTGTGGGTCAGAGAAAGGCTGAACAGTTTGTCAGCTCTTAGTCCTGCAGGATTTTGAGTTAGAACAGAGTCTTTATTTTATTCCATGACTCTTTTTTCAGATACTTTTTATCATAGGTTTTGTTCTCATACAATTTCAGCACCAGATTTTTCAAAAGTATCTGACACATCTGGTAAGATTTCCAGTAACTATCTCTGAATACTCCCCATTTGAGAAGTTACTCCATTTGAATATCTCCCTTTGGGTTCAGTCTCCTACTTTCAGAAATCCTTTGTAAGCTGGTACAACTCTGACCTCAAGCTCAGTTAAAAATATGTCTCTATCTACAAAGCTTATGGAAGTTGCGTGATTACCCTCCTCTCTGTCTCTAAAAGCCTATCTCTAGTGATTATTTGCTGAGTATACAGCTTTAATTCATGCTCATTCAGCAGGACTCTTTATCTGACTCAAGTAGATACACACAACTTTATGAATCCGATTTAATAGATCTAGAATCTTGATTAGGTCTTCATAGTTGAGTATAGCTGGGTCCAACTGCCTATATAGGGGCATTACATTACAAACAATAATGCCACGTATTTTCTGTCATGGTTTAACCCCAGCCAGCATCTAAGCACCACACAGCCACTTGCTCATTCCTCCCCGGTGGGATGGGGGTGGGAATCAGAAGGGTAAAAGTAGAAAACTTGTGGGTTGACACAAAGACAGTTTAACAGGTAAAGCAAAAGCTGTGTTCACAGGCAAAGCAAAATAAGGAATTCCTGCACTCCTCATCAACAGCCAGTGTTCAGCCATCCCCAGGAAAATGGTGACTTGGGAAGACAAATACCATCACTCCAAAAGTCCCCCCCTTCCTTCTTCTTCCCCTAGGTTTATATGCTGAGCATGACATCATATGGTTTGGAATATCCCTTTGGTCAGTTGGGGTCAGCTGTGTCCCATCCCAACTTGTGCACCCCCAGCCTATTTGCTGGTGGGGTGGGGTGAGAAGCAGGAAAAAAAGACAGATCTAACACTTAGACCAAAATGCCATGGAGGGTGAGTACTAGTAATCGGAGGTTACCTGGGTGCATAAAAAGATAATCTGCTAGATATTTTATGTAACACCAAAACCCATTTGAAGATGAAGAAAGAGATACAGCAACCTAGCTGATGTGTGAAGGTTTCAGGATCTCCTGGATGGAAGGACTTCTTAAGATAAACACAGGCTTGGAGAATGTAAAATGATAAAAAAGTATTAAAAGATAACAAGAGATGAGACGTTATTGATGAAGGCTCCAGCCTGTCAATTATTAAGTCAGAAGAGACCCTGCATGAAGTTAAAGGTCTATCCACTTCAATAATAAACAAATATTCTCAATGGGAGGGCTTTAAGGTTGTATGAGTACTCTTAGCTTGTCCAGTATTTTTATCCTTCAAGTTAGCAGTCTTTGAAACCTTATAACAGTATTATATGGAAGGTTTGATAAAACATAAGAGAAGCTTTAAAACCTATAATGCAGACTCAAACAAAACCAAAACACTTTTTACTTGTAACTTTAAAATCAGTAAATGTAACATACTCATTTTTGTGTTGCCCTGAGGCATATGCAGTACTGTTAAAGCATTCATTGTCTCTAATAATTGGAAGATAATTTCAGCTCCTTGCAACAGTCTGGAAGAACACAAAGACAAGAAGTTAAAGGACAGTCATACTATTCAAGTTATGGATTCTGTCATACTTCTGTCAAGTTATGGATTTAGTCAGCATATAGGATACTTTTGTGTGCTTTACATCAGCCTTAATTAGATTTCTCTATTCCATTTTGTCTTCTTCAATTCCCTCCTTGCTTTTGTCTCCTGTCACAAAGCTGAAGTTCTGAGAAGTTCATCTCTTTTCCATACCTCAGGATGGTACATGTGTCCAGAAACACAGGCCAAAACCAACAGATTTATCACAGCATTAATGAGAGCTGGCCACATGCTGCGTGAATTCTTAAATTCCCCAAAACTATTTTTTTGCCAAAACATGTGGAGTTGCAGCATTCAACATTTTATTGGGACTGTTATCAAATGAAGAATGACTCCACTAGAAAAAATCATTTGGTATCAGCTGCAGACCTATTTTTAGCTTGTTTGGTGAAACTTCAGAAAACTTAATTAGCCATATGCCGAGAGATGTTCTCCAAGTCTTAAATTCCATTTTTGCAAACCACATTTAAACACTGCCTTGTCCACAACTTTACACTGTTGGAATCAGAAGACTTTGGGAGTTTTTTATGAGAATATGATTCTTCATATTTCTTTGGGTAAATATTTGTGTTTATGAAGGTTGTAGAACTGGCAGTACTAAATTATCAAACCTTCCATTTGTTTATATGAGAAGGTCTGTGCAGGCAACAGTACTGGAATCATCCCCTACTTCTGTCACTTAGAAGCTTCAAGCCTTGCATTGGGGTGATGGTGTTCTCAGAGGCAGAAAAGTAGAGCAGGTCAGAAATATTCATTCTCCCCCACAAGTATTTGTAGTGAAAACAGAACAAGATTACTTTAATCAAAAACATGCACAGAAAATGCTAAGGTTTTGTCAAAAAATAAGAGTTTCTATGTGAAAACAAGGGGTTTTTTTCCAAGGAAATCTAAATAAACTATGTGAATTGGATAAATGTCACCTTTCTATTTCTATTAATAGAAGAAAAATAAAACTCTTTTGCTATAAGAATGGTAAGACTGGATTTTTATTTATCTAGCCAAAGGAGAGGTTTTGATTGATTCCTCTCTGATTACAGGGGTCTAGTTCCACCTTCTCATTCTTTCATAAAGCTGCCAAACAGAAGAAGGACAAGATTTCTTACAACATCATGGTCATTGTCATGGATGGAGCAGAAGTGTATGAAGGCTAGAATGAAGGAAGGGAGGAGCATTTGGGACAGTTCCACAATGCTGGCTGGCTTAAGAAAACTTGCAATAAAAGTAGGGTTCTGCAGTCTCTGTGCTCTCTATCCCAGCTGTACTGAGAGTAAATTTTAGGTAATTGAAAGTCAAGCCTCTTGGCTATAATAATTTAAAAACCAGTCCCTATATTCTTGTGTTTCCACATATTTTTATTGATTGCAAGCTGTTATCTATCTGTTTAATCTTACTTTCATTGACTTCTTTGGCTTGCTTTTTTTTGGTTGACCTCATTGCCACTTGAAATGCAAAACTTTAGATAGCTGATGATCTGTTTCTAGCAAGGTTAAAGAAAGAGAAATAATGCTACTAAAACCACATTTTATGAGGACTGAGAACTCGTATGTCACCTTTATTTTCTATTGGCATGATGAACAGCTTATTCTAACTACTAGAACCATTTTTTTCAAATGACAGTGGCACTGCATTTTGCAGCTCACAGCGCTTAAGAAACGGAGTTTCTGAACCCTTACATGAAGATAAATGTATAGATGGCTTTCTGAGGCACCTAAGTTAATGGTAATCCACTGAGAAGAATCTCAAGATTACTAAAAATTGTTTCATAACTGTCTCATGGCTTAATATTGAGTGAATAACGTCACCCTGTGTGATACAGTACAATAGAATACAAGGATCTAAATACCCAGAATGGCAAAAAGCAATTTGAGGAAAAAAATGGTATGTTTAATCACATTTCACTGAGTATTGACATCAACTGGGTTGCTTTATAATGTTTTCGGAGCACAAATAGCCTAAGTGTTGATCATTTAACTGGGCTTTTATTGGTAAAAATTATTAATCAGGGGGGTTTTGTCTATAGTTACAGAAATCAGGAGCTTACTTAACTGAATGTGTTTTTTGGTTGAGTGTTAGTACAGCTGAGACAGAGGATTTAATTGGTATAGCTGGGTTCAGTGAGGTTAGTTCTTTCACTTCACCTTGTTTCTCAGCTGAAGGCTCTTAATTTTGTAGGTAACTTTAACTACAGAAGAATTCACTGGTTTAAATAAAAATAATTAAAAAGAATAAAACTTCCTGTGCAGAAAAATAGGAATCTGCAATATCTGTTTTATAGATGAGGAGTAGGTAGGGTGTTTTGTTTTGTTTTCTAAAAACATTCAGAACAACACAACTTGGCTGTTATACTGCAATATATTGCATATAGTAACTTTTCTACAATGCTACTGAATACTTAAGACTTATTCTCATAATTCCCATAGTTTAATTTTTCATGGTTCTTTGGTGCTTATAGAACACTATAATTCTCATGACCTATGAATTTAAATGGGTTTTCACATTCTCCAGTTAAGCATTTGGCAGCTTTTAATTTGCTCTGATTAGCTTACTCTATAAGTCTTTACTTGTAAGCAAAAGGATATTCTTAATTCAGAATGCATGCTAATGTAATATACATAATCACAGGTCTGGGAAAAAAGTGAATCCAACATGGATTGTTTTGGGTTTTTTTATTTTCCCTGATATCCAGATGTACAGCTTTGTAAAGATTATGAACAAGTCTCTGCTTAGAAATTGTTTTAATTTGAAAACTTGAAAGGCATAATCCCATCCTCCCTCAGAACACATATACTGCAGAAATTGCACATTTAGGGTTACGTTTTTCCTTTATTGGTTCCATTAATATCTATGAATAATGGCTTCCCATGTGGTAATCTAATTATGGTTTGAAATAATTGGTGAACTAGAACAGTGTCATAGCTCAAGGAGGAAATTAATGAAAGAAGGGTAAAGGTGAATTGTATGTGGCATGGGAGCCTAACTAGGAAGAAGGAGATAAGGAAATTAAAGAGAAATTTTGATTGAAGACCAATAACATCTACACAGTGAGTTCTATTGAGTAGTAGAACTTGCAGAAACTTTAGCAACTGTGATATTTAAAACTGAGCTGGATGAACAGGAAAAAATGGACTGTAGGGAACCAATTCTTCACTGGCAAAGAGGAGGACTGGATGACCTACTATCTCATTTCCACTGCTAGTGCCTGTAAGTCTGTTTGAACAAAAACTTGGAATTCAGTATGTCTTCTAGCCTCACTTGGACTTCTTTTGTATCTAGCAGCAGGATATCATTATCCTGTGAAAGTGCTTTTAAATAGCTTCATTTTCAGTATTTCTTACTGGACAAAGTTAAATCTTAGGATATGTAGAGCTAAATTGTGCCTAACTGTTTACTTCCAGTAGCAAGAAAGAAAGAGGTCAGAAAATTATTTGTCCTGTCGATCACAAAAAATCCCTTTAAACTGGCCAGCAGCAGAAGGATTTTCAAAGTATGGGACATAAAAGCAATGACTTCATTGATTTTTGATATTTTGAACTCTAATTACTCACATTTTGTGTCTTTTACAGACCATCTGAAAGGAGAAATAACCCGGAGGCACATTCAGAGGGCTGCTCCAGGTAAAATATTTGAGATACAATAGAATACAACAAGGGCAGCAAGCTCTCTCCCAGGGCTAAATCTGCTTCTGGGGCAGGTTGTATTTTCTGTGACATTTTTCCAAAAATTTCTACAATAGTTCCTACCATAAAGAAGACAAACTCTGTGAACTTTGCCAGAGATTTTGCTCCAAAGGCATTCGATTTTGTGTGTGGTGAGAAAAATAATGCAAAAGTCTTATAGGTTTGGGGGGGAGGTTGGTATTGGCTTTCTTTCTTTTTAGGGTGACCAAAACAAGAACAGAGACATCTAAGTTCTCATTTGTTTGGGGGGTTTTTTGCCTTCTGATTATGCTAATTTGAATTCCTATTAACAGACATTGATTAGTCCTGAGACTGAGCTTCTAGCCTTGTTGCCACAATCTGTTTAACATCCTTTTTAATTTTCCTCATTCCAAGAGGGACTGAAGGCATATACAGGTAATTTCTTTTGCATCTAGTTATAGAAGTTGCTAAGTTATTTCTTGCAGTCTCTGTTGACACAGCTGTGAAGCCAAAAGTGTCTAAGTTGTACACGTAAGTGTAAAGTCATCCAAATTTGGTTTAAGATGCTTTAAGCTGACTCCACTGACTTTTTACTGAAACAGCCTAGGAGCGTTCATGTGAAAATTCCACTTCTGGGACAGTAAACTTCAGCTAAAATGTGACAGAAAACTTATGGGTCAATAATAGTTTAAGTGCCCCCCACTTAGATCCATAAAAGAACCCCAAAATGTGCCCTCATGGATCTTTTTCACATAAAAGATGGAACTAACTCAGACCAGATTGCAGTTTATGGTTTTATTTCTATGTATACATAACACAGCAAACAATATTTGTCTCTTAATAGGAGAGAGAAAATTGGGGGGCTTTATTCTCCCAAAAGTCAGGAAAATAATTTACTGCATTGTAGCAAAATAGTTTCCCCTTTATCTTTCTCATTTAGCCATGCATCTCAAGCTCTGTTGATGATGTTAATTTATACCTTTATCCTTTTTTATTTTTATTTAAAAATCAGCACTGAAAGTTAATGCTGTCCATGTCAATAAAGCCCAGGAGTCAAACTCAGTTTATTTTGATCAGTATGAGAAGGGAAGTGAAGGAGGTTCTGATCTCTTCTCCCTAGTATCCAGTGACAGGACACGTGGAGAATGGTTCACAGCTGCATCAGGGGAGGTTCAGACTTGATAGTAGGAAACATTTCTTTACCAAGAAGGTAGAACAGGCTTCCTAGAGAGGTAATCGATGTCCCATGCCTGACAGTGTTTAAGAAGCATCTGGACTGGACAATGCCCTTAATAACACACTTTGACTTTTGGTCAGCCCTGAATTGGTCATGCAGTTGGACTAGATGACCATTGTAGGTCCCATCCAATTGTTCTGTTCTGTTCTGTTCTGTTCTGTTCTATTCTAGTATCTGAAATTCAATCTAAAGGTGGTATCTTCAGTATAACATGGAATTCTTTCTTTAATTCACTCCAGGTTTTAGTACTGTCTATTTATTAATTTTATGCGACATTAAGAAGTTACATCAAGATGAATCATAGCAGTGCTGTTTATGAGAATTCCTTATTCAGTGTTTCAAAAAATGAAGTGATGTATTCTGACTGTATCTTTCAATCTGCATGATAACATCTGGTCTTATATACTGATATCTTACTATACAGAAAACTGTGTTGCAAATGCTGTTTTCAATAACTGTCTAAGCTGCTTTTAAAAAAATAGATAAGCATAATTTTTTCATGTCCTTAGCAAATGACATAGTAGTGACTTTACCAGCTGTACATTCACATTGTAAATATTCTGTTAGTATTCCACAACATAGCAGGTAACCCTTGGTTTTTTGCCTTTTGTTTTGAGCATTGCTATCTACTTATCATCATTAAGTCTGGACCACACAAAGTATTTTCCGGATTTTTTTTTTTTTCCCTTTCATTATTCTTTTAAATACTCTGGATATTTTGACTTGAAATTTATTCTATGAGTTGGGGAGTATTATTTGCCTGCCTACCTTTTGGGGTGAATGTTACTCCAAGGAGTAACAGGTGTCAAGTCTCCCAGGATCTTCTTGATGATCAGAATGTCATCAAGATATTTTTTAAATCAAAACTTCATGGTAAAAAGTCTAATTAAGAGTCTGTTGAAATCCCAAAATGAAATAAAACACACCATTGTTTCAATTAGAAACCAAGTTAACATCTTCCAGCTGCCTCTGTTTTTTTTTTTTTTCTTAAGGCATTTTATGATTAAAACTCTTTAAGAAGCTATTCTAGATGGATTTTAAACAGTGTAGATCTGCTTCCCTCATGGCTGTGCTTAAGATGTGGATTTCTTATTGAAGGAAAACTCCACTGCTTAGCCCATTCTTCTTAGCTATCTCTTCTAAAACACTGTATGCTGGGAGTTAACAGAGGACACAGTAGAGGGGAGGTTTTATTGGAGGCTAGGGAGTGCTCCATATTTTTCAGTACACAACCAGAAATATTTAATACTTTGAGTAAAATTGCAAGGATTCACTCTCAGTGTGACTTTCACCTTTATTAATTGTAAGAATAACTTATTATGCAAATAACTTTTTTTTCAGTAAGATCTTTCAGAGTAACATGTTTAACTGCATTTTTTAGATAGTATTTATAATGAAGTAATGTGCACACTGCTGAAGTACTGACAGAGCAAAAACATTGGGTCACCAACATGGTGGAAAAGATGGAAGAAAGGGTGGAAAGAAAAGCTTTCCCTGGGATTTGCAATGTTGTCAAAGAAAAATACAGGTTTTATATGATTCTAATGAAGTATTATCTTAATATGCTTTAAACTAGCATTTCTGTAAAATGCAGGACCTGATTCTTCATTATCTTATTCCAGTTTTGCATTGATAGAACATGATTACAGATGTAATGATGATTAGGATCATGATTACAATCAGGCTAATGTAACATTATTCACCAGCACTGGAGGAACACTGAAAGCTAAGGTGGACCTGCCTAGTGATGTAGGAAATCCTATGGCATATTGTAATTTGAAGACGTATCTATGGGGATGTAGTCATTCTAGCAAAGGCTAGAACTTTCCATAGCCGAAGCAACTGTACTGACACTTGTAGTTTTGCCTATTCAACTACACCTTGAGTAGAGCCCTCTGTTGGGAAGTTAGGGAGGACCCTTGAACGTACTCCTGACTAATCTGTCCATATCAACAGAAATATTTAGTAAATCTACAAGTCTCCCAGGCTGTTCAGCCAGCTTCAAACAGATCCTGACAAAACTTTGTACACAGAAGAGTCATTCATTATGTGCAGTCTGAAATGTGTTTTCTAAATAAACATGAATGGTAGAGTCTGTGGCCAGTGGTGCAGCATCTTCAGCACAGCATGCCCCTCCTTATTGATAATTGCAGTTACTTGATTGGTTTAGTTGAAATGCAGTTCTGCAGCTTTCCATTTCAAATATTTTTCTTATTCATCTCATTCTCCATGAGCCTCCCTTCTCTTTTTATGTACGTTTTTAAATAGGAGCTAGTAGCAACCTATCAGTTCTTTTGGGGTTCTCCTGAAACCAAGAGATGGCAAAAACTTTCTGCTTCTGAGAAGGTTTGTTGGGACCAAATTAATCTCTCTCTTTCTGTCCAACTCCATTTTCTCTGTAGACCTATTTGAAAAGAAAAAAAAATAGGTAAAATCTAACATGGGTAAAGATGGCAAATATGGGTCTTTGTAAGGAATCTCCATTGTTTATACAAATTTCAGCATTAAGACCCAGTTTTATCAACACTTTATTTAGAAAAAACCCTCTTGTTTTCCCAGGTTTTGTAACTTGGGTTTTAGAAATAAGATTTTATATTTATGCTGATACTCAAAGAGCTGTTCCCAATTCCTTTTTTGAGCAAACTTCCTTTGAAAAAGCCCATTCCTCATAAAAAATAAAATTACTGGGTGAGTCAGAAATAACAGATATATTTGAATCCCCAAAAATGCATACCAGCATTTGATTTAGTGTGGAGAATGCCTGAGAGCAAGGATTTTGGCATCTGTTATTTTTATATTTGGATTTGTAACACATATTTGTTTTAAGCAGAAATAGAGAGCTTTCTCCTTATCTTTGTTCCCTCTGTATCTTTGTCTACATCATCTTTTCCTACATTTTCAAAGTTACATACCTGTTCTAAAGATATTAGTATCAATTTATGCCTTTATTCTTGCCCTGGTATGTGTTTTCTTTATAGTGTGTTTCATTCTGCTTCCTCACCTTTCCTTGATTAGAAGTGACAGAACAGCTTGATCAGTACCAGAATAAAGCAGGGACAGTGCTGTATAATGCATCAGGGTACTGCTGCAGGAATAATCCAACCACTGTTAGGAAAGAATTTCAGAGAAACTATTCCTCCAATGTGCTATTTTGTGATGCTCCAAGCAGCTGCCACTACTGTATATCCTATATCCGACGGGATGCAAATACATTGTCTGATGCATTTCTGCATATCTGAAGAGGTAGAATTGGGAACTGCTGCTCCCACTTGTCCACAGTGAGATAACATAGAATCACAGAATGATTTGGATCAGAAGGGACTTTTAAAGATCATCTAGTCCAACCCTCCTGCCATGGGCAGGGACATATTTCAACTATATCAGGTTGCTCAAAGTCCTGTCCAATTTGAGTTTGAACCCTTCCAATATAGTCCATGCTGCTAGAAAAGCTGGGCCACCATGGTTTATATCTGGTGTGGATATAAGGTACTTTTAGGAAGTGTATGATAGTTTTCTCTGCAATCATAGCAGCATCTCACAGACATATATAACAATAATTAGGCTAACAATTAATAACTGTCCTGAACTCATCTGCTGTGATGTGTGTGAATGAAAAGAGTGTAGCACTTCCAAACTGCTGGTTTGTATCAGATTAATATTGCATTTAAATAAAACCATATTTAAATAAAATTAGCTCTGTTTCTTTCACTAATTTACATCTTGTAACTGAGATGATATTTAACTTTGTTCATATGAAGCAGGAGAACCTGTTTCCCCACACAAATCCAACGCAGTCTATGGAGAATAATAGATGGCCTGTTTTAAGACCACCATTCCTGGTGCTGAAAAATTATTATCTCATGTATGGGCTAAATAAAGCACATTAGAGAAATAATCTGTTTGAAGTCCCCAGTGCTGCTAGGCATCCAAAGATGCTTCCTCTAAAACTGTGTAGGTGCGTTCATGTATTTCCAGTCTGTAAAATATGCTAGTTTTGAGGGGGTGGGGGGTGGGGAAGAGCAGTGTAGTCAGTTTGCAATGGCCTCAGAATAAGGGAAAGATTTATCTTAGAAATTCATAATTTTGATATGAGTAATGTTTCTCTGTGTTATGTTCTTCTATACATTTGTGCTTGAAACGTCAAGCAACAGCAGTGGTTTTGTAAAGTTCGCTCTCCTGTGCGTGCGGGCACTGATTTTATTCCTAGTGTGACCTCTAGTGGTGTCAAGGCTACTCTTTTTAGGGATGGGTTTCATTTCTTCAGTCTTTCTATTTCAAAGGAAAAAAAAATCAGAAATACTTTGCATTAAGGTTTATTTTTTTAAATTCCGAGACTGACATAAAACTGGTAAGATTGTGCTTGTTAAAAAGGATGATGATTTTTCACTATTGCTAAGACAAAGATATCAATAGCAAAGCGGGCTGAAAATTCATAAGCCTGTGCCTCTTTGCCTTTCTTAAAATAAGGTTTTTACTCTGACAAAGATAAACATACTTTTGAATTTGCTTTGTGCAATTACAGTAACATATGAAGTGCTTTTAGAAATATTTACCAAACCATTTTTAAGCAAACGCTTGAAATACTGATGGACAATTAATTTTGAAAATATATCTATGTAGTTATATAGGATATTATAAGTAGATTAGAGGATCTTGATAGCTTCTTTTACTGCAGTGTTTAAGTAATTGTAATTATTCCAGATTTGTCTTGGAGAAGAAAAGCATAGACTTTAGCCTGTGGTAACTGTGAAGCTACATACCATAACAAACTTACTCTCTTGGGTTTGCATGCTATTTTGTGCTTCAAGTCAGCACAGTATATGGCTAAAACTCTGAGCTCTTAAAGAGCTTTTGTATTTTTGTATGATGTACCAAGTTCTTTTGTAAAGATGATCACAATAGGGAAAAAGAACCACGGATTCGAAGCAACATCTAGACAAGCAACAATGATTCCCTTGCAGCAGTACTTGAGGTTTCTTCTTAAGTAATATGTTTTAAGTTTTTCCAAGTATTATGCAGGAATTAAGTTTAAAACTGTAGGAGTATCTTCTAATAAGAAGATACTTCTTACACCTGTCCCTGCAGGCCTCAAGCCCACATAGACCTTTCTTACCATAAGTTTCTCTTCAGTCTTTCTAGGGTGTTTTGCAGTTTTATTTGTTGCAGTGGTTTTTGTGTTACTCTTTTTAGCAGGTTTTACAAGGTGCAGTGCTAAATTCTAGAGGCAGCCATGAGCTTTACCTTTCATTGTGTCTTCAAGAAAAAGAATACTACATCTTTAAAGGGAACCTTTGCAAATTTGTTGTCCTGACTGTTAGAGAAAATTCTGAGATTATGCGTGTCTTCCTATTAAGTTTCCCATGTGACCCACGCAGCTTCAGCTTATCAGATCTGAAAAGAGCGCAAAGACATCTTTGGACCAAGTGATATTTTTATTAGGAGTCATGAACTTGTAGCACAGCTATCCAATTCGCAGTTTTATTGACATTGACTTCAGCATTTCACTGTTGTTGGAACAGCTTGCAGTCTCTCTAAGCTTTCTTGCAATAAGTATTTCTTCTGAAATACTGAAAAGTTCAGTGTGAATTGCATTATTACTTAGAGATTCCTTCTGGTGACTAGCAAGTAAGCAAGAGAGAATCTGGAGATGAAGCTCTTAATTCTCTAATTTGGTCTATTAAAATTAAGATATTAGGAAAAAGATGCTGTGACGGTAGTTACACATTGAAAGAGGTCATCAGAGTTTGCAGCATCTCTGTCCTTGGAGTTTTTCATGAGATGTCTGGATAACCTAGTATGATTCAGTTTTCACCCAACTTTGAGCAGTAGGTTGGACCACACAGCCTTCCAAGGTCCCTTCCAATCAGAATGATTCTGTAATTCTAAGACAGGACTTGAGGTGGAGTAAGCAAAAAATAAATTTAGTTTTACGCACACAGTCTACTGATTCTAGGCCTAAGCTTGTTTGCTTTAACTTCACTATACCTCTGAGTAGCCTCTCTCTATATTCCCTCTAAAAAGCTGGTAGAATAACTGAGTAACATGCAGTTTAAGGTGCTGCAAACTTCTTTCTTCTGGCCATGTCCAGTGGATGTGTTGGGCAGCTTGACTAGTTCTGCATCAGTCAAGGTTTCCTCCATGAGAGCTCTTCGTAATAAACAAAAGTTCCATAATCTAATGATCTGTAAAC
Organism: Elanus axillaris; assembly: GCA_026212715.1. NCBI lineage: Eukaryota > Metazoa > Chordata > Aves > Accipitriformes > Accipitridae > Elanus > Elanus axillaris. The sequence goes on along the minus strand of JANZLQ010000057.1, from coordinate 1,279,327 downwards.
AGCAAATGGAGCTCTTTCACATCCGTATTTGCTTTGATTTTTTCAAGGTAAAGGTCAGACCTAGAATAGCAATTTCCATCTGATCGTGTAAATCATAGGACAAGGAGTGAATGAGAAATAGCATGCCTAATGTGATACCCAGTGTTTCAGAACAAGCTGCAAATCTGGTGAAAAACTTCTTTCATTTTTTGTTTTGCTGAAATGGCTAAAAGAAATTAATTCACTACTTTGCTCACAAATTTTTGCATGTTTAAGATCAAAGAAAATAGTGACTTGGAACAAGTCGTTACTAATAATCTCCCATAAATTTGCAGAAGTTGGGTATACTTCTCCAGATAAGAATCTTGTGGATAAGTTATAATTATTTCTGGATATGTCAGGATTGTCTCTTCTCAGTATTCAGTACAGTGCAATTCAGCTGGCAGCTACCAGAACATTGAGCTCAATATACTTTCCTTCATAGGTCATAGGAAAGAGCTGTCTGAGTTATAAGAAATGCCTAAATACCTGTATACTTCTTGCACCTTCTTGAGCTGGTAGCCCAGCTCAGACAGCCTAGCTGTTCTGCAGCTGCAGCCAATGGGTGTGTGCATGGGAGGACCAGCAAAATTGTGGCAGTCGATGTGGGATATGAGTGTGGCCAGCAGGGACAGAGGGTCTCAAAAACAATCTGGTCCCCACAACTGCCCAGGTTGTATGTGGCCCTGATCTAGCACATGTGCCAAAACACTGAACAACGTCAAAATAAATCTTCTTAAACAATAACATTCCTGCTGACATGAAATCCTATGGTTATGGCTTCAGAAATTTTCTGGAAAACTTGCACATCACACCAACGTTTAGAAAAGCATTCAGGAAACTCTTTTAGAGGGCAAATGGAGTAGCCAGGTGGGAGAGTGGAAACAAAACTTCTGTATTACGTTGGTCTTTATTGCACACTTACTTAACCAAGGTAGGGTCTTTAGAACATATCTCTGCTATTTGCACAGAAAAAAAATCAGATCCATGATAGAGGTGCTTCACGCCCAACACCTTTTGTCTTCTCTGGGGCAAGGATTAAGCTAAACACAGTATGGTGCAACCCTATGCCCATAATGTATTGATTTCACTGACATTTGTGTTTATTTCCTTCCTGTTTTCCATCTCCTCTACTTCTCTTTTGCAGAGGAAAAGGCTTTTACTAATACCTTGTAGCAGAAAGATCAAAATTGTTCAGGCTGATACTACCATATATCACCATCCTTCTCCTGAGGATGAAATCTGACATATCAGAAAATCCTGATCCCCTGTAATCATTGAAAGGTTTACTGCTTTCCATAAAGGTTCTGGCATGATTATGATGGCCTTCTTATTCTCCATTGTGTTTGGGTATAACTTGTTATATAATGCCACTGTTGTAGCATCTCCTCTGCCATGATGCTTGCACCTCCTGGCTTGTGCATTCACTTTAACACTCCAAGCAGTTTATTTTATCTTTTGAGGGTACCCTCTCCACCACAAATGTCTTCATCCTACCCTTCTTTTGTAACCTGCACATCCAGCAAAGGCTTTCTATGTCTGAAATGAGAATTGTGCATGGGCTTTGTCTACCTTGGCTATCTGTATTAACATGCTTGACCTAAGTACTCTAAATGAAATAAAATGCTTTTCAGCTTCATCTGTATTGAGCCACAGGGTGCTACAACAAAAGTTTAATCGTTTCAGCTGGTACACTGACAAGCAGAGACGGGTCATTACTGCCCTCTTATTCCAGACAGAATTTCTCCCCTTGAAGAGGGGGTGCACTCCTCAGGCCTCATGATGGGGTGATGTAGAATTTATTTTCCTGGCAGTTGGGGTGGAAACTTGCACGTTTTGTATAGCAAATCTTTTGTTTCTTTCATTTTTTTTCAGTTAGAGAGGTTAAATGTTTTCTTGTGAAACCGAAACTGTTCTCATTTGTTCTAGAAATAGAAACTTGTAAATTTACATTTCCTTTCACTGCTGAACATATAACCCATGATGGAAAGACTGTTGTGCCATGTCTCCAAATAAGCATATTGTGTATTGCATGCTAACTAGCTCTGTTGTAGGATACAGAAATCCTAAGCTGTTTGCTTAGGTTAACTTAGACTACCCTTAAGATATTTCCTCAGCTCTCCTTTATGTTGAAAAATTTCTTATATAGTTTCAGGACATTCTCCTTATACTAGTTGTCTGTATTTATTGCTTATCAAAGATAATTAGTCCTTCAGGATTTGTCTTTTACTCTTCTTTCTGTTACTTTATTTCCAGGCACCAGCACAGCTGGTGTTGTAACCTCTTTTTGCAACAGCTTTGCTGTTCTGCTCTTGTCTTTGTAGCCAAAACTGTCAGGTCCAATGCACTTGTAGGGTTTTATGCCAAAGATGAGCTTTCTAAATGGACTGGCAAACACTTTTATTCATATCTAAAATTAATATTCCAGTCTTTAATGAAAAGAAAAATAAAAGCAACAGTGGTGGGTTGACCATGGCTGGACGCCAGGTGCCCACCAAGTCATTCTATCACTTCCCCCCCTCTTCGCTGGACAGGGGAGAGGAGAAAAAAATATAACAAAGGGCTTGTGGGTCAAGATAAGGACAGAAGAGATCATTCACTGATCA
>JANZLQ010000057.1:1259910-1276603 GCA_026212715.1 Elanus axillaris | reverse complement strand
TTCCAGCAGCTTCTCACAGAAGCCACCCCTGTAACCCCCCCCTGCTACCAAAACCTTGCCACAGAAACCCAATACAGCAACTTAATTCAAATCACTAGTTACCAAGTTTCTCTCATGCTAAGATCTAAATAAATAATTTGCAGAAACATTTCCAGAAGAGAAATGGTTAATGACCCCCCATTTCAGTACCTACCTCTTAAAAAATAGTTTTTATTCTAAGCAAAAGTTATTTCTTTTGACAGCATATGGTCATTGCTTACATCTGATCATTTCTTCTAAAGCTGTTTCCAGTCCTTCTGAAGAGCTAAATACACTTGATCCAGTAGAAGAGAAACTTCGAATGCAAATTGAAGAAGAAAAAAAAAGGTATTAGTTCTGCCATCCTTCAGAAGATAAATTATAATGATAGTATATTCCAATTACAATTCTGCACACACAGCTACCCTCAGGGTTTTCTCTGACATTTTAAAAATGTCAGCTTTGTGGTTTACTAATAGTGTTTTAATTTGTGTGTATGCTATTGGTTTATCTGTAAGATGCCAAGTACATGAGTAGGCAAAATTTATGTTTAGGCTATTGGCTAAACGTAAATAAAAAAAAGCTTAATGTCCTCCCTGAGGGTTAGTGTTAGAAACTTGTTTAAATCCAGATGTATTGTGAACCTTTTTGGTTGATTCGGAAATGTACTGCCTTCCTTGACCTAAGGAGAACCTTTAGGCTATACAGGGTTGACTAAGTGTAAATAATATGCAGAATATGCATTGGTTAAACAATCCTTGCTCTAGCCAGGATAAAAGAAAATAGATGCAAAGATATCAGTTCTAAGTAATTTGCTAGTGTTTATGTTATGTGAAATCTATGAGGAAACTTCTGGCTATTTCATACTCCTGGTAAATATCCAACTATGTGTTAGCCAAAATGCCTTGTTAATGAAGCTTCAATCTGAATGGTGAATCTGTCTCAGCTCCTATCTGAATCCAGGCTCTGGCAACCACTTCTTTATTAATGCTAACATGCTAAGAAATCAAAAGAAATAATTGACATATTTGATTGAACCTGTATTTTAATTGTTAATCAATATTGATCCCACTTGAATTTCACTAATTTCTTTAGTGAAGTAAAAGCTTTATGGGATAAATTTCTTGTGCCTACAGTCCAGGTAAACTCATAAAACATGAGACGTCTCTTCCTACCACCACTCTGTCTATGTCCCCCGCATCTCTGATTATTATTTATTCTTTTGCGGTTTAAGTCTGTAACTGTTCTAGGCAGGATAAAGCTTTGTCCAGATATGTGTTGGAAGATCTGTAATAATATACTTTCTTCTTCTCATATTAGTTATAAAGCCATGTTAAATCACTTGAAAGGGCTGAAGGTAGAAATTGAGCACCTGCAGCTTCTTATGGAAAAAGTCAAGATGAAGCTGCAAAAAGAGTTTGAAGTCTGGTGGTCTGAAGAGGCAAAAAATCTACAGGTATGAAATCACTTTGTATTTCTTCCATTTTCATGTAAATGTAGCATCTTCAATCATTTCTTAAAGAAGTAGCTAATTGGCTAAGTAGAACCGAGTATGAAGGATGGGATTTGGGGCCAGATTCACCTGTGCTTATGCCAATGTAAATAAGACAATGCTAATGTGAATTATGCTTGTATGAAGCTAACATAAATGAAGAAACATTCTTGCTTTCTGCTCTATTTTTGTTTTGACCTTCCCCCAAACAACTTGATTGAAAGCCAAGAATGGTCTCAAAAATGCCAAAAACTCTGAAGGAACATAAAACAAACGGACGGGATATTGGAAAAAATAATCTTCTTTACTGCTAGCATAAGTATGATTTCATCAGTTTTATGATGTATCTATTAGAAGATGGCAGTCATAGCTGTAATATGGACAAATCCCAGCAAATATAATTGGGTTTTAGCTTCCTTTGTTTGCAAAGACTCCAGTAAATTTTCAGCTTTCCTAAGTTCCCAGAGGGTCAGCAGCTCTCAGCACAGAGCATATGTGCCCTCACTCTAACTGAAGCCCACCACTGCCGTCATTGCCTGTTTAAGAACCCAGAGGAAACAGAGTGGTCTAATTTAATGTTCTGTGTAAAAATAAACTAAAGAGATGTCATTTTAAACAGTGTATTAGAAATTCATAACACAGTCTGAAAGCTACCCAGTTTCACAAACACAGGAGACAGTACAAGAGGGTCCAGAGGGGGATCAACTGAAACAACATAGCTTTCTTATGCTCCCCTTCTGACACTATTTTTAATGTCTTTCAAGTAGTGACAGGGCATCTCACAGCAGAGCACTGCCATGAAGTGCACATCAGCCTAATGAAAAAGAGTGCTGTGTGCAGTCCATCCAATATTATTTATTATTAACTGGAAGAGAAGATTTACCCCTCGGGCAGAAGTTGTTATAAACAAAGAAGTGTTTAGCCAGTATTTTGTTTAATTCTTATGAGTATAAACTGTATTTTTAAGAAAGCAGCCTAAAGTAAATATGAAACTTAACATGAGGAGCTTAGTTATCCATAAAGTGCCACCTAACTAGCTTAACTTCAAGTTATCATTGCAAAATACTTTTCAGGTTAAAATCCCTAACCATATTAGTGGCAAAGAGGATAATGTTTTAGTCACCCTCCTGCCTAAATATTTAGGCTTTTCAAAATACTGCAAGTAATATTCTTGAATCCACTGGAGCACATTTTTCTCTACCTCTTAACAGGAGAGGTCCAGGATTCAGCCTCTTATGATTCCTCAGTAGAAGATTAAAAAACTGGAAAAAATAATTGGGATTGATTTCTTGGATCTTGACCTATCTATACATCTGAGCTCTCTAAGAAACTCAAATCAGTGAACACATGCTGTTACATATTAAAAACCTGTAACTTGAGCTTAAAAATATTTGAACCAATCCTAAACACTTTTCTCTTTGTTCAGAAGTGTTTGTCCAAGCGAAGAAAATACTGTGTGATTCAGACTGCTTTCTGAATGAGTCATTGCCTACCTTGTTATTGCTGAGACCTGTAGGCCAATATTAAGCACTCTAAAAAAATCCTATCCTACGTAACTTTGTTTTTCAATCTAAATCCAGCAGGAAAAGCCAGAGATGGTTAGCTCACCAAATACCATGACTGTTTATCCCCAGTTTATCAAATCCTCACAACTTCTATCAACTAACAGGTAAATTGGTCATTTTTCTCTTACTTACTTACTTGTAAGAAAATACATTTTTAGTAGAAGTGCAGTCCACTGGAATGCTTTTGCAAATATCACACTCAAATATTGCATTTCCATTTGCAAGAGAAATGACTGTGTAGAAAATGAATTTTTATCATTCAGTTATTTTGCAATCATATTGAAGGTAGCTTATTGTAACTCAGTACTTTTGACTTGTTGGTATTGGGACCCTGGAAACCTGACACTAGGCACCCCATGACAGATACATAAGAAAAGCAAGCCCGTTATCTGTCGATTTTGCTGTATGAGGAGACTATATCTCCTTTGGAATGTATTCAGGGGGCTGCAAACCAAAAAAAGATTAAATAATTATTTAATATATAGCCTAGATAGATTTGCTGTTGAAAAATGTCCTGATGCTACATTTATGCAGCATATTATTCCACAATGATACTGCATTTCATATTATAAAACACTGGTGCATCCTCTACAGCAGAAAAATGTAATCATCTTGGTTGTTTCATCATCAGTCACTTCTGATTTCAAAACCTCTAATTTAAATTTACAGTAATAGATCTTTCATAGCCTTCAAACAAAGTAGAGTGCGGGAAAACACATACCTGGATGTGCAGTTTTCCATATTCGTTGACAATAAATGGTCTCTCCTTCCCTCTTCTTCTCTCCTTCCTCACTTCTCTCATGCTATCTTTTTCTCCCCCTCTCTCTCCCTTCTCATTATACAATCTTTCTCTGATGAGTGGCTTTACCTACAATTTTATAAAAATACTCTGCATAAGTGATGTTTTCTGCTTTGCAGGATACATAATATATCCTACATACCATTAAATAACAAATACTGTTTTTTCTTAGAACTGGAAAATATATTCTAATTTTTATTGTAAACTTTCGTGTATCTATAGTATATGCTCCATAACCAGTACAGAGAATGAAACACATAATCCTCTAAAGTGGACTAAGAAGGCATTTTCAGATGTCTCAAACTGATGAAAACTGATTCTAGTCTTCACTACTTTGCTTCAGTTCTTATTCTGTATTCTCTCAAGACTTAGGCACTATTAGTTTTGCAGGTGGGCAGGTTTTAGGCCTAGTTTGAGCTGTTCATTTCTGGTTTTAGTCTGAAGGTTACTTGTCCCACAGAAAAGCTGATGGAACAGAACATGAAAACATTTTTGGTCTAGCTTAGCACAAAGTCAGCCAAATTAGCTCAAGCAATCCATGACTGTTATACTCTAACTTTGTATTGAATTGAACTAAGGACCTCTTGCACAACCTCTCTGCCCCACTGTTCTTGGGAACAACAGTTTCCAGTTGGTGTGTTGATGCATTGCTCAGGACAGTGGTATCTTTTGCAGTCTAAGCTAGAATTAAAGAGAACATATGATAATGTCTAGGCACTTTCCAGTGCAATGGGAGACTGGCCTCCAGGAGCAGTGATTTCTCCTTCCCCCACCCTAGCTCAGAAGCAAAATTGCATAACTGGTTTCTTTATAATTTTCTTTTAAACTTTTCTTTCAAACTTTTCTTTCAAATGCCTTTATTTTTTGTGTTTATTACTGGAGGACAGGTCTCAGAAAAGTGTGTCTAGCATTTTGAATAGAATGGGGGTAGGTGCCTGGTTGTTTTCTGCTGCCAAGCTTACTTCAGAGTCCTGTACTGCTGCATGTGGTCTCTTGCAAAAAAATCATATGTTCTTTATAATGAACAGTTTCTCTGTGTCTAAGTAATGGACATATTGACTGAGACCGACTGGATGATCCTTGCATACATATCACAGACCCAGAACATTCATCTTCTTGAACTTAAATCATAGACGGAGTCAGGATGAATATAGTTTCGTTTTCCCATCTGTATCAAAATAATTGCAATGACCTTTTGAAGTTAACTATCCTCTCCTCTTTATAGTTCCAGAAAGTTAATCTTATATTATGTTAGGCTAATAAAAACATATTTTACACAGGTACATTTCCAGTGCAATGTATATGGAAGTAGAAACACTATTTCTGCTTTTTGTTACACAGGAGCTGCAGGCTTAACATCCCACTGTGCATGAAAATTTACTTTTCCCCCTACTTGAGACAATAATATTTTAGAGTAAAAGTTTCCGATTTCACAGGCTTTAAGAGTATAAAACAGTAGAATACTTATTTCCCAAGGATTTCCTTGGCCCCAGCTGACACAGGAACTTTACTTACCAGTTCCCATGATTGTGTAGGATGAGCCCTGGCTACAATTGCTCCTCTCAGTTACACAGTCCTGAGACACAAATGGCTCTTTGTGTCTAACTCACCTAGGAATCAACAGTCTCTTTCTCTGAAATGATATTGCTCTCTTCACCCAGCAGAATAACCGGTCACAAAAGCAGAAACTGACATAAATTATATTTGATGTGATGTGGTGTAAATGAAACCTATTTCCAAAATGTAATTCAGTTCACAGGTGTATTCAATAGGTATATGATCTAAAAATTAGTGGGCTGCATGTTAGAAATCTAAGACTGCTGTTGACAGAGTAAGTATGCAGTAAAACCATTCAGACAAACTCCTGAGTGTGGATGGATATAAATACAATCTTCAGGATTACAAGTAATAAATTATCTATCTCAGCCTATAAAAGATACAGGTATATTCCATAATCTATCTTGAGATTTATATATGTGTTTGAATAAAATCTTTTGGTCACCTGCTGGTGCACAATTCATCTGGATTGTTATTGTTTGACACCCCTTAGTCATGTTACCAGAGAAAATTAAGCCTTGGGATGGAAATGTGATAGCCTCAAATTGTATTTTATACTACATCAATTTACAACTAAAATAACAGAAAAGGGAAGCTGGTAATCCTTTTGAGGCTTGAGAAGGATACACACATATAAAACGCACTTGATTCATGGCCAAATGTGTGTCTTTTTAAATTGAAAACAATGGCTGAATTGTTAAGTGTTGAAATGAGTCTGTGTTAATAAAAGTTGAACAGCAAGCATTTCTACCTTAGTCAGTAAGGTTTTAAAGCCATTGGCTTGCTTGATCCTACTCCTGCTAGAGTAAGAAGCAAAACATTGATTTCAGTGACAGCAGAACTGAAGTGGGGAAAATGGTGACATAAGGGTTATCAGTGGGTTTGGCATGAGAAAAAAAACATTTCTGCATAAGAAGGGCAATTTCTTGAACATGTTAATCACATTACCAAATCTGGTATACTTAAAATAGCTGAAACCAGTAGTTTGTGTATGGTAGAGGGTTACATACTCATGCTCATTCACCTGTTAAGTAGATTCAGAAGGTTTCCGAACTACATTTATCTTTGCATATGTCTTTCACATGAAGGTTGCAGAAATACTAAATCTCGTCTGATCTGAACATAGTACTTAGAATGAAGAACAACTGTGCAAAGTGGAGAAAGAATGACCCGTCTCAATATTTCAGACAGAAAAGGGTCTAATCACCAATCCCAGAGTCACAGTAGAAAAAGAAAGGAAGAAGAACTTTAAATAATAATCAAGAAGTTATTTTATTCAAAAGGAATACCTAATACAATCCCTCAAACTTGAAAGAGAATACCTTACTTGTCCATATTGTCTCTAACATAAAGCTGTGGTGCTAACAGCAACTCATACGGTATGTACATTTGTGCCTCTTACTGGGTTCCTGTCAAGTCTGCAAAAAGCCTTAAAATGCATGTTGGGCTCAGCACTCCATGTCTGCTCCACTTCAGAATTCAAGCACAGTGTTTTGTTCATCCTTACATAGTCTTCTCCCACATTGTCTTACATTTAATAAGTTTATCAGATCCTTGTCTGTTCAAGTTACTTCTCTTGCTGAATATTTAATTTCACTAGGGTTGAACTGTTCTTGTACTCCCCTTGAATCAAGCAAATGTTGGATAGTTATTCAAATTGTCTAAAAAAATTTTATATTTTTTTCCTTCTCTGAGAAGGAATGCATTCCTTTTTAGTTTAGTCAGATCTTTCGTAACCTCACTCATTCCCTTTTATTGAATCTCAAGCCCCACAGTATGTTCAATGTCAGACTCCTTGGCTCTCCAGCTTCTTCTTCTTCAAAATCAATCTGAACGATGTTAGAGCTTAGGAGCCAGACAAAGACACAGGATTTCTACGCCTTGTATGTCCATCCAAATCCAAAACTGTAACAGGAGTGCCTATTTACACATTACATAAATGTTGGTTGAAAGGCACCTCTAGAGATCTCTAGACCAAACTCTTTCTTGAAGAAGGACTATCATCACACTGAATCAGGTCAGCTAGGGTTTTCTCTGGCTTTGTTGAGCATCCTGAGATGTCCAGTCCTTCAGATTTAAGACATGGAGAAGGGGATCTTTACACCCACCCCATGCTGTCAGAATGACTTTTCATTAAATTTAGAGCAGTATTAGCAAAATTTCTCATCTTTTCTCATCACTGGATCAGCATCTGACACTCAGGTGAAGAAAAAGAGTCCTGGTTTCTGAGAACAGGCTAGGAGCAAGTTGCATCTAACCGTACAAACCGCTGCACAGCAAAACTACACTATTTCATCCCCTTGTGATTCAAGGTATCTTGCAATGCCATAGAAACATTATCTGAGCTTCACATGAAGGATGCAAATAATTCCCATACAGGCCATCCTTCTAGCCTAGGGATAAGGGATGAGAGAAATCTCTGGGATATGTAAAACATGGATTTGAGTTCTGCCAAGCTGAGGGACTCATTTGTTAGTTTAGTACACTAATTGTTAACCTCTTACATGGAAGCAGTGCTTTGAGTCATTACAAAAAGCAGTTATAAGCTTCCTTATAAATTTCTTTAACTTGCAGAAGAGTTTGCATCCCACAGATAAAAATGTCTGGCTGTAACCCCACAGGCAGAGGGTAGGAGTTTAAGGTCCATCTCTGAGCACACTAAAGCCCTGATTCTGGGCATCACTTCACTCAGTCTAAGGGGTATTTTTAACATCACCTTCCTCAGGTGGCCAGTTCTCCCAGATCACTCTAAGGCAAATTTTGGCATATTGTCCTGGGTCCAGGAATCCACTTGAAAGTGAGATCCCTAGAGGTCAAACCCTGCCACACCTGTAGTGTCTAGGGTTTTTTAATGGATCTGGATCTAAGTCCCCTCTAAAATGAGTATTTAACAATTCTGGAGAATAATTTTCATTTAAAATCAATGGAAAAAATAAGTTTAAACATATAAGCTACTGCAGCTTAAAAATAAATTACTTCAGATGACTCACAGTATTTATAAAATTATAAATTCTGTTCATGGCAAACAAAAAGCAAAGAAGCTTATTTCAGTGAAAAGAAAGCAATGAAAAAGTATCACATTAAGTCACGTTAGCTTACATTTGTTGCAGGCTAAGAACAGAGTCATGGACAGTTGCTATGGTTCCGTTGATGTGTAGTGATTTATTCAGCCATGGTTATATGGCTTGGATGACTAGGTATCTAAGGGCACAGACACAGAGTCCTTTTAGGAAATTGAATTTAAGACCCTAAATAACTTAGGTTTCAAAAGCTGCCAAATCAATGGAAAAAATGTTCAGGAAATCCTAAAGCAGAACTATGATGTGAAGTTCCCAGATACTGTTAAACTACATAGTAGGTAATAACATCACACATCCTTTCTACCTCTTGTAATATGTAGGCACAATAAAGTACAGAACATTATTAACATTAAATATGATATTGCTTTAGTTGAATTAGGCTGAGTCTTGAGGTTATTTCCATCCATTCAGGCAGGTGTGAATGGTATGGGGCTTGAGGAGTTAAAGAGAAACATTCAGTAAACCTGGAGCTGTTCACTTGAAAATGACTTACACTCTTGGGCACAATATCTTCTGCAAAACTGAACCTGGCACAGTGTAATACAGTAAAATTTTAGTAATAAATTTCTTTCCTTTTTCAAGTTCTCTGCCAGAAATATCAGTTCATCAGCCACAATGAACAAACTACTGCAGAGTTAGAAAAGCAAGACCTTGCCAATCCTGCCATCTACTGGAAAAATCCTAAATCTGAGTAATTCAGTGTTTCTACTCTAAGTTTGGCACCAGACCCGGCAGCATATGCAACTCCCGGGGAAAGGAGAGTCCCTAGGCATTCCGTGGCAGAAATCCACCTTCCTAGTGGAGAGGTTCCTTGATAATGATATTTACAGGGACAGGAATGCACAACAGTTGTTTGCAATGTATTTGGCTATCATCAACAAGCCACAGCCCAAAAATCCTTACTGAGTTTTTATCCAGTCTCCCACAGATTTTGGTAATAATTTTGCCTGACTAAAGAAAGAATGGAAAATGAGCTAAGGCCTCACTTGGCTAATAGTTTGGGAACTAAATATAGCATTACGGACAATACATCAGATACATCAAAGTGCTTTACAAGCCCTGCTTAGAAGGCAAATACTAAAAGTATAATCTTTATGAGTTTATTTGTCTTTCTTTTGTAGACACATTCTCTACATAAACCTAATCATCACATGGATTCACCTGAAAACCCTCTTCCAGTAAACAAGTGGTTTATGTAGATAAAAAAATTCTTCAAAACCAGTTACTTATCATGTATTAATATTCCCTCCACAAGAGCTATATTCTTTCCTTCATTTCTGCTCCCATTCCAGTTTTTCAGAGACCACAGGAGTCAGCCCTAAAGAAGATCCAGCTGGGAAAAACAATACAATCACTTCTAGTAACCCTACTTTAAAAACAAGGAAAGAAGCATACGTGGGCTATTCAGAGGAAAGAGCAAACCAGTAAGTAATTTAATGCCTAGATAGCCCCCTATCAATCTCTTTAACAAGAGTTTCCTTGAAAAACAAAAATAAAACTGAAATTGCAGATTTTCCTCCAACTTCCAAAACAACACCAAAGCTGTACCATAGCTTTATACCAAGTAGTTGCATTATCAGCATTAAAGAGGTTGTTTCTTGTTTAGCCTGAGGCTTTTTCCCCATGAGCTTGTGAATACTCATGACTATGTCTTCTCAGCAAGAGAAAGGGACTCTGAAAGAGTAAATAAAAACATTTGAAAGGAAGGGAGTATGTAAGTATTGCAGAATGCAGGAACTACACAGATATTTTTTCATTCTTGTGATTTTGTCCTTAAAATATTTTGAATCTCCCTCCTACAAATTATTCTAGTAAAACAAAATGACACCAGCACCCTGGGTGTGTCAGGTTTGGCAAAGTTTACATGTCATGTTTTCTCAAAAGAGGTACTGCTTTTTGAAAATTAGCTTAGCAGGTTAACAGAAACTACTTTTTTTTTTTTTTTTTTACATCTTCTCTATTATTTCTACTGTGCTCATTTCCATGTTCTTTTCTCCCACCAAAACATCATGCCAAGTCAGTATACTTCCAGAAGTTACATACTTATTGCACTCAACAGTTCTGGCTGTTAAGGCCCCTAGGAAAATATGATTAGGTTACTATTTTTCCTACTGCATTAGTAAGAACAAATCACAAGGGCTTTTTTCTTTCATTTTCCAAAACAATCCATTTCTAGAACAGCAAAAAATAGTGAAAAATTTCATCCTGCAATACCTGATGTTTTAAATTGCATTTGTGTTTAAGAAAAACAGAAGAAAAAAGAGAAGCTAAAACAGAATTTAGACAGTACCTTCTCAAATATATTGTGTAATTTTTTTTATATTGTTCCTAATCAAATGAAAATCAATAAGAGAATAGTCCTCTACTGGTGTTCTGAGATCACCTTGTAAATGAAAAGAGATATTTTATTAAGTAAGTTCATAGTCTTTTTTTTTTTCCCCCATTTTGGTTCACTAATTCAGCAACTAAGGACTTAATTAGTAGCACAAGACAAGGATATCAGACTTCCATTTATGTCAGGCACAATTACATTCTACTGCAATAGTCAGCAAGGAACAGTGGAAATAACTATATTTACAAAGGTAGAATATGTAAAAAAATATTTCTCCCTTCGGTTCCACTTGTCCTTCCATATTGTACTATTTATCACTATATTTCTCATTTCACCATTACTGTCTAATCTTTTGAAAAGGCTAAAGACACAGGCCCCAATTCTTAGCTTTCTTAGCTGATTAGAATAGCTTCATTGTACTACATCATCTTAAACCACCAAAGGGTCTATCAAAAGCAGAGGTAAGTCAATGATTTAACTGCATGGATACAAGATCTCAGCTGGGACTGGAGACTCAGCAGCACAAAGGAGTTGCATCTGTCAGCAAATGTCATGAGATTGTATACTTCTACGTATGTATGAATACTCAACTCCCTTACAGTAGGCAAAAATGCTGTTGATCTGTTCAAATAAATAGCAGCAGTTTTTCCTGGAGCAAACACACACAAGGCATAGTCACATCCATCATTTCTTTGGTAAAGGTTCTGTATTAGGCTTTTCCGCTTAGCAGCAAGTCTTTGACTCAGCAGTAAAATATTTTTAACCCTTTGTGAGAGGTTTTATAGCTGATAAGCATGTAGCCCTACCAAACTAAAAAGATATTGGCTAATCTTAAGAACGTACATAAGAGCATTAAGAAGTCCTGAGCTTGATTATCCTCTTGACTGTGCCATCTCTAACAATGTATCTGGAGAACAAAGTCCTCCATGCTGAAAAGAGAAGAGATAATGGAATAGAAAAATAACCTTCTTACTGAGTTGGATCTACAAGTATATGTTCTTATTTCAGGACCCCACGAAGTTCAAGTACATCTGTTCCTCTGACTGGAGACAGCCAGGCTGATGCTGACATCCTAGCTTTCATTAAAGCAAGACAGAACATCCTGCAAAAGAAAGGTAAACGCTGCCAAGAATAGGAAGCCAAACCAAAATCTCCAGTACAGCATTTTAAAGCCAAAACAGCTTTAGTCCACATTTATACTTCTGCAAGTGAGACCTGATTCTGGCTGAAGTTATATTACATTATGTTCTCAGCCATTCTAAACACTTGAGGTTCTTCACATGTTCTTATTTTAGTAGCTCAATGCTGTAGTGTAAAACTATGAAGGCTGCCTGGTTTTCTCAGCCACCACCAGTGAACTTTCTGGGGCATGCATGTCTGTGCAGCCTGCACAGTGTATTTCTTTACACTTAAATAAATGCATTTAAATGTGATTTCTTGATGATTAAAATACTTCCAAAATTTTCTGTATACATTTTCTTTAAAGTCACTGGCCTGGTTTTCAGCTGGTACAAATTTAGCTGTAACAATTGACACCAAATAATGATTATGCAAATTATTGCACTGTACCCTACCTCAATGAGGCACCCACTATGTCCAGCAGAGTATGCCCTTAACAGGTATATCACTATATCAAGGTCTAGTGAAACTTCCTATGGGTATTTGTCAGCAAATCTGGTACTGAGAGCAATCATAGCTAGGCAATAAAGTTCACTCTCTAGTGTAGATAAGTAAAATTGGCAGGAAGCAGAAAGCAATAAACACACAACAGTAGCACTGCAAGGTAGCCTAAAATTAATTCATCATGATAAAGAAAAATGACCTGTGGTTTTCTTTTTTTGGTTTTGGTTTTGCGGGGTTTTTATGGTAGTTTTTAGTGGCAACAACCAATTAGACAGAAAATGAAAGCAGTAGTGATCACTGAAGCAATAACTTTCCATCAGCACTTGAGTGCTGATGACAGCATTATTCAGCAAGCTATTAGCACGTGGCAGATGGTATTAGCTCTGTCACAAAGTGGGCTTTCAGTATCACACTGCTTATCAGAAAACTGTCAAGTAAACACACAGTGGCTGAAGAAACAGCCTCCCTACACTCATCCAAAGTAAACACTTAACACACTTAGGCTTTGGGATCCGTTTTGTCTTTATTTAGAAAAGCTGTTGTCATGTTTCTCCTGCAAATGAAATTAAATTGAATTGATAGGCAGCTCACCAGAAGCAGGTTAGAGATAAGTGTCTTAAAACAAACATTTCAGGCCTTTAGAAGGTCCAAATCTGACTCATTCTGTGAAGTACAGTAATATAACTTACAAGAGCACATCTTGTCCTGTGATCAACTCCTAAACTCTCTTCAACTGAGATGTTCAATAGGCATTTCTGCATTTGCATGCAAATGTATTCAGTCCCTGCACGATTATTATACGCAGAGTGCCATGCAGAGGACATGAGAAAGCATAGTTCAGCCAAACCAAAGTCTGCTAGGCCTAAAAAATGTCACCATACTTACTGCTCTTTCCTTTATTGATCCTGAGCCTTTCAAACTGTTATATCAGTATCTTAGAAGCAAACTGTGGACCTCACTTTACATTAGCTGAGGAAAAAAAAAAGAAAAGATAAATGTGTGCAGAAGCCAACATAGTGGAAAATAAGTTTCGTAAACAGAAAGCATGGGAATGCTCAATATCCTTAGTGATAGTAATACAGGGGAGGGAATGACAGGTGTCAGTGAAGATTACCTCAGGGTTTGTAGGTCGTTACCATTTGCTTTCTAAACAGAGTGCAATTAAAGCAGGTACATTCACATGGGCTTGCTGAGTTCGTTAAAGCATTGCAATAACTACATTTGAAAGTTTTTTACAAAGGGCTGCTCTGCAAAGATGCATTCATTGCCTTGTTCCATCTTGAGGTAAAGAAATGAAAATGCAGAAGAGTAGATGAATGATTTTTTTGTCTCAAAATTTTAAATTAAAAGATTTTTTTTCCTTTTTTTTTTCTCTGTGTTACTGAAGTTTATTTTAAAACTGATGGCACAACCTGAAATATAGTCTAATGTATTCTTTATCTCCTTTCAGGCTTGGGGAACAAATGAAATTCTTCTTGCAGTCCACTATTTCCTTTATAAAAATAGTTACAGGTCTTTATTCTTGCCTTTCCTCTTCTGTTTAGAAACAGGTACGAATAAGTATTTTAGATGTACAGGATTAATTGGTAAAGGTATAGAAATTATTTGTCTTTGACAGCAAAATCCATTTCTCCAGGGAATGATATTTGAACTCATTATCTTCAGCTTGCATTAAGATTAAGCAGAACTAAAACAACCAATCAGGAGTCTGCCAAACTTTTCTGTTTATTGAGAATTCATTGCATGTGTTCTAAATGTTGAAATTATCTAATGTATTAATGTTCTTCTACATCTTTAATCTAGGGAACACTTATTACCCCTCGCTCTTGCCTGGTCAAGATCGCGTTATCTGTCAGGGAGAACAATACAACGCCAGGGCTCCCCGTGCCGGCTGCCCTCCCCGCCTTCACAACCTGTCGGCCGGCCGACCCTGGCAGGCGCCTCCGGAACCGGGCACGGCTCTGCCCGCAGGGCGGGCGGCCCGCCGGCCACCCCGGCCCTCGCTCACCAGTCAGTGCATGGCCCTTTAAAAGGGGCCGCGCAGCACACCGGCACGGCGGTGCTCGCCGCCGCCCCGGAGGGCAGGGAGCCCGCCCGCGGCAGGCACGCCGAGGGTGATCCAGCCGCCCCGGGCTCTGCCGCAGACGCACGCATTTATTTTAACAGCCTCTCGCCGCCAGCGCCGCGGCGAAGCGCCTTCCCCCGGGCGGCCCGTGCCAGCGGGAGGACGGACGGACGGTACCTCACACCGGCTAACGGCCCCGCGGGGCTCGCGTCCCCACTTCCCCCCGCCGCCGCTCACGGGGCTGCCCGCAGCCAATCAGCGCCCGCGACGCCCGGCGGCGGGGCGGGGCCGGGGCCGGCGGCGGAGCCGGTCTCCGGCCGCAGCCACCGCCCCCCGCTGGCCCTGCAACCGGCCCGCCCCCGGGGCAGGGGCGCCGCGGGGGGAATACCCTCTGGGCGGGGCGAGGCGAGGCGAGGCGAGGCGAGGCGGTGCTTGCGTTTCCCGGGAGCGTCCCACCCCTCTCCCGCGGCTGCGAACCGACCGCCGGCTGTGGGGAGCCGTCGCTGAACCAGGACCCGGCCCGGGTCCCGCACCGACACCCGCCCCGCGCCCTGCTGCTGACGGCGGCCTCGCGTTAGCGAAACCCGGGCGGGGTTACGGGGAACAGCATCGGTTTTCCTTAGGTTCCCCACGGCTGCTCGGGGAGTGAAGGCCGGCCGGTCGGTTCCCAGGCCCGGCCGCCTCGGCAGCGTGGGGGTCCCTTCTCGGCTCCCCCCGGCTCGGCTTCGCTGTGGGACGGGGGCGGGCCGGGGTTTTAATTTTCAGAGCAACATAAATTTCTTTTGGGGAAGCCGTTCAACCGCATTTGAAGGCTACCGTAAGGTGATTGGAAGTGATGCCAAATAGCAGCGCTGTCGCCCTGACATGGGAAGTACTAGCACCTGAGATTATTGCCTTGATTCGCGTCAGGAAAAAAATCTCAGCCTCCTGGATGAAAAGGAAAGAGTGTATGCAGAAATCCTGAGAGCAGTAGTTCTTACAGCAGGTGCCAGGGCAAATAAAACCATTTTCATAGTTAAGAATTTTAAGTCACTCCTGCAGCTTTTAGGGACTAATAACAATTGAGTGCTTGGGGTTGGCAATGCACAGGCACAGAATCTATTAATAACTATCCTGTCATCCTAACACGGTCCTTGGCCCCTGTTGACTTTGGTAGCCTCTGAGTCAGGTTCACAGGGCTTCCCTGTGCTCAGTCCAGGAGGTGCAGGAGAGTCTTGGGATTTCCTCAAGTGATATGGGTATGAGCATTTCACATGATCATAATTTTATGATAACTGATGACCTCTATTACATAAAAGGCTCGCTCCCGCCAGCATATTCAACACTAAGAGGACTGAACCACAAGCAACAGAGAGTTGCTTGCTCCTTCTTAAGCCTGCGAGCATGTCTGTCTTTGTTTTCCTGGGTTTCAGTGTAAGCAATACTGTCATTCCTGACACTGAGTACTGTTTGACTGGAATTATTCTGTCTGAGTAAACATACTGACCTTGGGCTTGTGATCTTTATTTGATGTCATGTCAGAATAAGTCAATGGGAGACAGGAGCGCTTAGGATTTCTTTTAAATCGAGGTTTTCCCATTCTGCTGCTTGCCACAGCGACTGCATTTACCTCTGCCCCCAAATGATGGCTGCCAGTATCTTCCCCTCTGGGAAGCTGCAGACTCTGGACCAACACATTTGATGGTGTACTGTATGCCCAGCACTGTCTGGTTCTCTCCTGCCTCTCACAAGACTTCAGAAGTTCATTTTTACTGTCACTGCAACCAGCCCACAGAACCTACTGCAACAAGGTTCACTGTTCAAAATAATTTTAAAGAAAGTGGTTTTTGACAATTATTCTCAAAGCAAAGGAAAAAAATGGTTTCTCCATAAAGCTTTTCAAAATAAAGGGTCTTTTTCCAATTTTGTTGGTTATCTCAACAAGTTTTACTTTGTGTCCTTTCTCACATTCTCTTTTTCTTAGTATTGCAGCTTCTGAGCCACAGCCATTTCCTTCGCTGTGGCTCCACCAGGTACACGCTGGAGTTAGAACTCCTGGGCACCTGAGTGTTCCCAGAGAGGAAACTGAAGCTACACATGTGTTCAGAGACCTTGACTGTTGTACATAATTTGTTTGGCTCAAGCATGTGTGCGCACACACCCCCCCACACCCCCACACCCCC
>JANZLQ010000057.1:1240764-1251543 GCA_026212715.1 Elanus axillaris | reverse complement strand
GGGAGGGGTGGAGGGAAGGTGTTGTGAGATCTGGTTTGATGTCTCATTACCCTACTCCATTTTGATTTGTAATAAATGGAGTTAATTTTCCCCAAGTTGAGTCTGTTTTGCCCGTGACAGTGATTCGTGAATGCTCTTTCCTGTCCTTATCTCGACTCACAAGCCCTTTGTTATATTTTTCTCTCTCCCCTGTCCAGCGAAGGAGGGGGGGGAGTGATAGAATGGCTTTGGTGGGCACCTGGCATTCAGCCGTGGTCAACCCACCACAATTGTCTACTGCCCTTGAACTGATCCTGCACTTTCAGGCCTCTAAAAAATGATGAAGTCAACCATCATGACCATCGTGTTATCTGTCACTTATAATGAGAGATAAAGGGCTCTTGTTCAATATGGGTTGTCAATAACATCTTCAATTACATTTTAATCTATTCCTCAGAACTGGCTGGAGATAAATTACTAGACCTTTCATGGTATTATTATAGACATATTCTCATTCTAGTATTGCAAGAACTGGACAGAAATCCTTGAACTACCACTTTCTTCATGCCCAGAATTTATCCAGTTACAGAGCTAGATGCCTAAACAGTTTGAACTCTTTCTGCCATGTTATTAACTCTAAACATGCTACAAGTTTGCACTGTCCAAGCCAGAGGATTTCCACAACGATATATGCTTTTGATCGACAAAAAGCCTAGATTCTATAAATGGATTTAAGCAAATAGTGAAGTTCAGGTCAGAAAGGGAAGAGAAGGCACCCGAGCCTCTATCTACAAGGACAATGTTCTGATTACTAATACTGTGATTATTTCTTGTGGAACATTTGGCATTGGCCAGAAAATGACTAAAGTTTTCAAGAACTTACATGAAGTAAAAATGCATCTGTTTTTTTCATCTTCACCAGTTGGTGATATTATCTGTCATTCCCTTATCTCAGTGATAATGATTGTAGAGGCAAAAACCCTGACTCTCATTCTAAACCAAATTGGGATACTTCATAGGATTGAAATGTTTAGTTATGACTCCAGTATCCTGGAATCCTTAGGGAGGGTTCCCACATGTCCAGATTCTCCTCTATCTGGCTCCAGTGGAGCTTCCTTAACACTGCCATGCCATTCAAAGAATCACATTTTGCTGTGTCTCTGCTGAATTAGATACAAATATATCACTTGTAAACTGTTCCAGACAAAACCGACTGAGGGCACCAAATTGTCATCTACAATGCGCCAAGCTTCAGAGTACTTACACTTGATAGTCCTCAAGGCAAATGTAAGTGTAGGTGCCCGCTGACTCGCCTGTCATCTGTAAGACCTCTTAAGAAATTTGTGCAGTTCTTACTAATAGTAGGGAATAGAAGTCTTTCCGTATAAAATCTCTAACTCTAAAACTAATGCAGGGAAACAATTATCTCTCTGTATGTTTTAACTATATGGTTAAGGAGCTTGGCCTGTTCATCATGTCAGAAGTTCCAGTCTGAAAAGTCACAGTATTCAGGCTGTGGTGAGACACGGCCACTAGATTCAGTCTGCTCAGCTGACAAGTATAATGTGTCTTGTCTTATTGCCAGTTCTTTAAACCTAAATCGTGGAATCTGAGAAATGACCCAGGTTTCATTTTGCATATGCACTATCATTAATAATAGTTACCACTTATAATTCATTAACTTTTGATTTGATTGTGCGTTAAGCAAATTCTTGCTATTCCATGTCCATAAACTGCATTGACTCTGCTTGGTTAAGACTGCCTAGCTGAGAGGTGGCCCTCAGCTGCAGCTCCTAAGCTGAACAGCCTGGAGCTTTGGGAAAGTGCAAATCCAAACTCTGCAATATAATACATCTCTGGGAAACATACTTTGATCAGGAATTACACCATCCTGACAGCATAGTTGAGAAGCAGATTCACTGAGTAAGGAGGTACCTTTTTTAAGTCCTTGTTTTGATTATGTCTATACTTTTTCAGCCCCAAAGGAACTGATATAAATATAGACCAAGATGACCAAATCCTTGTCTATGACCACAAGTGGCTGCAATGTGCATTGGCAGGGGGGGCAGAAGCAGAAATGGCATGCAGTTTTTATTCTCTCCACATACTACTATAGCTTTATGTAGGCTTCATACTCTTACTGCAAATTATAGCACATTGCTTCTACTCACTGGCTTCTTCTTCTCCCAAATGCAACAGCTAATGTTTATTAGCCATACAACAGCTATTCTGTCTGCACTCCAGCCCTAACTGTTACCTGAGCTGCAGACGGAAAGGAGCTAGGAGCTGTTATAACTCTCCCACATGAACCTGCTTGTTTAGGAATTATTCTACTGGGCACCAGGATGTAATTTCTTTCATGGGGTTGTACTTAAAAGCAACAATCATACCAAGAAATCTGGCCCTGTCAGACTATGTCCGAAGTGTTCAACATTGCCTTAGTCTTCCATGTTGGCTTTCATGATGTGAATGTAGCTCCTCTGAACTCTTGTGCATTGAAACAGATAGAACTGACAAGTGTTCCTTACAGGGATGAATTAAACCTGTGATTATTTTAGACATTTCAAAAGACTTAAACCTCAGTAGCTTATGCGTGTTCCTTCTAACCAGAAAACAAAATAGTCAACTCTAGGTAATTTGATGTGTCAAACTCTTCCCATTCTAAGAACAGGCTTTTAATGGATAATGTAAAGTTCTTTGTCGTACTGAAAAGAAACTCTGCTGACGCTTCAATCATGGGATCACATATGATGATGCCTAGCAGCCCTATCTGATGGTCTTGATCGAACTGTAGGATTTTTTACTGTAGGAATAACATTAGCTATTAAACTTAGGATACTCAATCCACCAGCACAGATCAGCTAATATTGCAGAACCTATGCAAAATCAGATACCTTGTAGTGGGTATGTTCATCAGATAAGCAATCCTTCTGGCAGTGGTCAACTTTTGAATCAAGAAAGAATATATTCTTTGGTCTCATACTCCTGGAAACGACTAAAGCTGTTGAATCCTGCTTATGTCTTGCATGATACAAAAGACTGTACAAGAGATGACCAAATAATTCCTTCAGGCATTTGGCAAAATAATGGCGGCTCTGGCCTGACCCTCAAAATTGGTTATGTAACAAACAACGGGATTCTTGAAACCCCAGCCACTGAGCAGAGGGTAACCAGTCTACTTCAGAGAAATCCTCAGGGAGAGCAAAGGAAAACAATCTTCACTAAGGCAGCTAACAAGATATTTGATGCATAAATAGGAGCAGCATTTCATTTGTACATAGTAGTTTTGGTCATCTGGTAAGAGCTATCTGGAATAGCAGAGAATATTTCATTAGCTAATCTTTCAGACTAGGAGAATCCTAACATTCATTGAAAATTATTGGGAACTCATAGCCAAAAGTAGTAATTCATCCTCACTAGTACTTACATGGAGGGAACAGAAATGAGCATGTTCCCCACGCCCCTCCCTACAGACACAACCATACATTTACACATGCCCAAACTAAAAACTGGAATGAGGTGACTGGGCTAGGGAAGGAGAGAAGAGGAACTACCATTATTTTTTTACAGCATAACTTCACTTTCCCAGTTTGATCATTTTGGGGACTCCCTCTACTCCCTTCCTCTTAGCCTTCAACTAGTTATGGAACCTATCCTACTGCAATTGCCAGTACTCCAGCAACAAGAGTTCAAGTTCCTGGCCAGCACTATTTCCAAGTTTTGCCATGTCAGTACATGGCCATTTCAGTCAAACTCTACCCTGTTAGCTACACTGTTTATTGCTCTGCTTGCTCAAGATGGAAAGCAATATTTACTTCTCTCTTTTTTTCTGACATTCTTACTGATTTGGTCTAATCAGTTGCTCATCTTTGCTCCTTTGACCTCTTCTGCCTCAGGTCCTCATGGAAGCATGGGAAAAAGGAATCAGCCCAGAAGGAAACTCTATGAATCCCAGTAACTGGGACTTCAGCAACTCCTTTTTTGCAGGAACTGTTGTCACCACTATATGTGAGGTACTCTCCTTATAAATTGGGGTTTCCTCCAGCTGTTCTGTAAAGTCCTCAGAAATGTGCAATTGGTGGACAGAATACATCTGCAAGACAATCTTGACTATTGTGGCTTATGTTTTTCTATTATTTTCCAATTAAACCTGTTATTCTTGTGTATCCAGCATATTACACCTGCAAAAAAAGCTGAGTGCCTACTTGGTCCATGCGATATCATTTTGTACCTGCACAGCACATCATGAGGTTGCTTTGAAGCACTCATTCATGCTCACCACAAAATCAGAGACCTATAGAAAATTACAATAGTCTAAGAATAATATTTTTCTTCTTAAATTTTCTGTTAGTAGTAGTGAATGCACAGGGCTCCATCATATGCTATGGCAATTTGTATGTAGATTTAATTGCAGAAAATCATAGGTCCACAGCTTCCTGAAGCTTAAAATAGTTGAGCTTCCAAGCCTAGAAACTTCTCATGGTGGCCTGCAGCCTGAATGCTAAGCCTTTTCATGTAGCTTTTTTCTTCTTTTTTTCCAGGTTATGGTAACCTGTCCCCCAGCACAGTGGCAGGGCAGATCTTCTGTGTGGTTTATGCCTTATTTGGAGTGCCCCTCAACCTCGCCTTCCTTAATCAGTTAGGGAAAGGCCTCAATGCTCATCTGATTACCCTGGAAAGATGGGTGTAAAAGCCAGGCTGTGCTGAGGTACAGTGTCAGTCTATCATTTATTTCCACTATTTTAAAACTAATTAAAGTTCTCTTCTTAGATAGGTACTGCTGCTGATAGATTGCGTTTCTTGTGTATGCCTACATTTTTCTGAACCACAGCAATTACATGGCCCTCTATGTCAGAAAAGTGATATGCTGTATTTATCTACAATACCTTTAAAGCAATTTGCTTTTGCTTGAGGGACTCTAGATTTGCCTTTTTAAAACCTGGCTCAGTGAAACTAGTAAGCAAGCATGGCCTCAATTTTGAGCACGATCCTTAGGTTCTGGTGACCTTAGTACACACATACATTGCTGAATCAAGGTCTTATTATCTAGCCTTTGGTAGCATCTAACCAGAATCCAGCTCTACACTGTGCAAAACCAACTTGTTTTTATTGGCCTGCTAATCTGACTTGAATTACCTTTCCTTATTGTGCCAGCAATTTAGCACTTCCTTCCTTTTCTTTTCTTGAAATGTAAATAAATACTCCTTCTCCTTAGTTATAGTTTATTGGTGAGTCATTGAGCTAGTCCAGATGTACTGGAATAAGGGAAGCACTGATAATAGAAAATACATGAAGGTCATTTATAAGTGCATGTTTCTGAGCAAAGGTTCAGTTAATTGACCTTTAGGTAGGGAAAAGGGAGATTAGGTATGTTAGATATGTTGAAACATTTCAGAGTTCTGGCACAAGTTTTTTGCTCTTTTTCATTTGTAAAATCTCTGAGTCACTGAATTCTTTACCTACACTGGGAAAGCTATAATGTTACTGTCAAATGAAGACTTGGTTTATATGAGCAAGAAGTTCTTTAGCTGCATAACCTGTGTCTGTTCCACAAATACATGCAGCTCTACCACCAGAAGGATTGTCATGCTAGTATAGCTGCATCTTTCCTGAAATTTCTAATTGCACCTCAGGGATGTGATCTTTTTTCTTTCTTTTTCCCCTGGAACTAAGACCTTATTTCTGACAGAACTCCTATTATCAGACAAAGCTTTGGAGCTGTATCTGCTTGTTTACTCTGAAAAGCCTTTTCCAGGAAGTTGGCTCACCTCCTTTTAAACACAATTTAGTCATGCTTTGGGAATTTATTTACAATCAGTTTTTCTTCATTCCTGACTTACTCTCCCCTACATTATAGGTTTGTACCAGAAAGTTCTTAAAAGCCAGGGTAAAAAGTAATATTGTGCATTTCAGTATAAAATTTTATGCAAACTTTATTATCTAATTAAATGTTATCACACTTCTGGAATGAACTAAATGAGAACAGATATCAACTATAACCATGTCAATCAGTAATTCTTGAAGTGCTTTGCAAATGAGGTAAGTAGTATTATACAGCTGGAAAGACATGGTGCATAATATAGAAGTGATTTGTCAAAGTCACCCAGTAGGTCCACGCCAAGTTTCTCAAGTTCAGCGGACTATAATACAGAGAGAGAAAGAAAAACTCAATACCTGGACCTTCTACTTTATAAACAGTGGCTTGGCTTTTCATCCAGTCACAATAGGTGCATGCATAGAAAATCACACTCTGGTTTGAATGCCCTTGAGGGCATTTTTAAGCAATTGCAATGAGTTTGCATCAGCCGACACATCACTAGTCAAAAGTTCACAGAGTGTGTTCCCTGGAAATCTGTGAGTTCCTGATCCTCGATCCTAAACTCCTAAAATCCCCTGTCATGACCCATCCACTGACCATTCTATGTACCCATCTATTGTAGCCACATATGCTATAACTTATCTCCCAGAAGGTGGTTGTTTGTGCTAAGAGACACAGATCTGCCCCGTGCTGACAGAAAACAGTTGTGCTCTGAATGCTTCTAAGTTAAAAATGAAAGCAGGCAAACTGACTATACTTAGATTTCATCCAAACATATTTTTGGCTGAGCTCTTGCAAGCCACTTTATAAATCTTTGGAAGCAGTCATGGTGAAGAGAACCCTAATTTGTTCTTGCCAATCTTTGCATCATGAGTTATGCAATATTTGCTGATTTTCCTCAAAGACAGGAGACAATTGATTATGAGACCATCTCCACTTAAATTGAAATTGTAAAGTGAGTATTTCATTCCTATGGTTGCTATAAATTTGGAAATATGACTTGAGTACACTTACAAACTCATTGCAAAAAGCTTTAAAAAAATCCTCATTTTTTTCCTAATTTTGAGGTTTTTTGGATTCATGATTAGGTGCAATATCTCTGTGCAGGGTAAACAGCAAGGTCAGCCTGCAGTGCATGGAAGTATTGGTTTACCCTTTCTTTGTTAGACATTGCTCCTAGCTGGAGTGGGTTTGTGATTCAAGAGCAAAACAGACCCAGCAATTTCCACTAGACAACTGCTCAGTGCTGTTTAGCTACCATCTTTTTACCTTTCAGGTGGTTCATACGCTGGCAGTGGCAATCTTCCTGAGCACTGGGACCTTGCTTTTTCTAGTATTCCCACCACTGCTCTTCAGTTATGTGGAAGGCTGGAGCTACAGAGAAGGCTTTTACTTCACCTTCATCACCCTGAGCACCATTGGATTTGGGGACTACGTAATAGGTAATAAAGAAGGTGAACTGGATTGAGCTTTGTAATTAGTTACTCTAGTATATAGCTAAATAGAGAGAGCACAGATATCCATTCTACTATAAATCTGGTACCAGAGTGAGCTGACCAAGTCTGGTAATGATGAGCTAACGTATTATATGACATCGGCATTTTTCTCTTGGCAGCTAAGCTGAGAGTCACCAAACACCTTTCACATATGCCACTGAACACCCATTCCACAGTGACTATGTCCAAGCTCATATGGATATGATCCATGAGTGAATTCCATCCAGGTGGAATATAAATGAAATCTCTTTGTCAGTATTAAGCCTTTGAACCACCCCCTCCTAACAGTGATTTGTTTCAGCAAGTGCCTACTGTTCCCAATAAGAAAACATGTCAAATATGAAATGATCAGTACTTACAACAGGGATAACATTACTGACAACTCTGGGACACCTGTGAAAGAAAACAAAACCAGTGAGATTACATAGTCTTTAGAGATCTAGGCTGAGACACAGCAGTAGAGACACATGAGGGGCTATTTTTCCACCCACTTATTTGAACAAATGCTCTTAACAGATTATGTATAGTGTGTTTATTTGTTAAAAACACTAGGGTCTGTTACTTCATGAGTAGTAGCTCTCCTCTCCTGGAGGTCATAACTATCCCTAAAGGAAATAAAAACCCATCCTGTGCTGAATCTGGACACTCTGGAGTTTCATGATGATCTGGATGACAGAGACTAAATGGGTGGCTGCGGTGCTGCCCTGTGCCTGTATCACCTGCACCCATTGTCCATGCTGTGGAAATACCAAACTGGGAATTAAGATACCCATAGCCACTTACCTAAAATGGCTGCACTTCCCATATAATATTCTCCAGGTAATTTTGAATCCTAGTTACTGAGGTATATCACCCTACAAAAAGCAATAACTATATCACTGAGGTAGTAAACCATATCTTTCTAGATCATCTGAGATCCCCTGCACGTCTCTTGAGTATAATATGACTACTATGGATTCAGCATTGGGTTTACAAGATGATTTTTTTCTTTGTCAGTGGCTAGGCACACTTGATTTTGTGCATCCCTGATTAACAATAGATATGGCTATTTTTATTATATATCCTCAAGTGTAGAGATTTGATGCCAACTGTGCTAAGCTTAACCTGAGAGTTAGAACACAAAAAGCAAAAAGGTCATAGATCACACAAAAAACTCATAGATCACACAGACTTGTCAAACATACACTTTTGCAGGGGGTGGAGAGGGTGTATGAGCATGTATGTTGTCTGGCAGACCAAAGCTGTCAAGATTAATATGCAAAGCTTCCTGGATTTTTCAGGCACAAACCCCAACAAGCACTATATCCCAGCATATAGGAGCCTAACTGTGATTTGGATTGGTTTTGGCTCGGCCTGGCTGGCTCTGGTCTTCAACGTGGGAGCTGATTTGATGGAAAAATTCCTTCAGCTAAAGTGGCACAAGCCTGACTTAAGCTTGGCAGAAGGAGCCACCACCAAATTGGAAGATGAACCTCAGCAGCCTAGAATCCACATCTCTAGCTGAGCAAGATACACAGAAAGCAGTCTTGAAAGTTCATCTTTCATCTATATCTCACAGTAAGCAAGCCCTGTGGATAAAGGACTAAACCACAGGTTGTGGACTGTTTCCTAAGGAGGAAGTGTTTCAGATGCATTGAAATTTCCACACACTGTGTAGGCATTGGCCAATTAAAACCTCCAAAGAAGCAGCACGCATGGTAAAACAAGTGTCCCAGGATTAATTTTACACCTCTCACTCAACAAAGGCAACTTCCCTTAAGTAGTCAATTATTATCTTTTCTCTTTCTCCAGTGGAATGTAGTTCTTATATTCACTCATTTTCAAAAAATCCAGAGTGACTGCCTCCCAGCTCCAATGATGTCATGTCACCAAGAGTCTCAAGTGGAAAAAGTCAGGTACAAAAATCTTTCTGCATTTCAAATCAGAAAACAAGCAAAACCACAAAGGAATATTGACAGTAATGACCACCTACTTAATGACATCCATCCAATTAAGATTCATTTGATGTTGTCTGAAATTAGCAGATTTTGTATAAAATTGTACAGAAATTATATGTCTATCCAGCACTGCCTGGACTGTTACTATTCATTTCAGAGTGAAGTGACAGCTCGGAGCAGGTCCTTATCCTTATCACAGTTCATTTCACAGACACTTGAAAACAACACTTTAAACTAAATTTAAATGCAAGCAGACTTCCTTATTTCCAGCCAGATCACAAATATTGTTAGAGTCTGGTATTTGCTCTGGGCCAGTTCAGTGAAGAACTATAATGCACCATACAGAGCTGATGCTGTCCTTTTACCTCTAAACAAGGCTGATGATAGGCTCTTGTGTTAAATCTGATCCTCAGTCATGCGCATCATGTCACCCGTGAGAAACGGGGAGTTTGATTTTATCACAGGTATTGTAAGTCAAAAGTAGCAGTAGCCATCTCCAAAGAAGCAGAAAAGCCAAAGAATGACATTTAAGCACCTTATGACAGGCTAATCACTGAGATGTAAAACTGTAGTCATACTATGTATTAAAGTAAACTACAGAAACTTAATAAAACAATTATCCATTCATTGAGTACCATACTAGATTGTTTATAACCATCACTAACACATTCCATGGGTATGCTTTTAATTATGTACACACTGCTGTTTATTCAATGTGTTTATAACTCATACTAACCATCAATTAATCCCATTAAACTAATTTATAAGTGGAACTAATGTAAAGTATGAGTGAAATACAGACTGGGCATGTAGACTAGCCCCAAGCTAGCCTATGGCTGACAGGCTAGAGTAACATGAAACATCAGCCTTTTAGCAGCTGCTTTGACATTTCGTTTTGGGGAAGTGTCCATAAAACACGTAGAGATGTGTGTAGGTCACAAATCTCTTCCCACATACCTTCTGTGCTAGATTTTTACTTCTGAGGAGGGTCACAACAGATGCTTGTTCTTACATGTGACTTAGTGCTTGTTTTCTTTGCTAGTTGCTGACTCCTGCATAGCGCAGTGTGGCTGCTCAAATCTGAAATGCTGGTATGTAAGAATGCCAGCTATGGTCTATTCAACTCATTTCAAAACTGAGTTTTCAAGAGCTTATCCCATCCAAGAGTTCCCTCATGTATTACCACTACCTACCTCACAGATTTTATCTTCCCAGTTTTTGCACTGATATTCCTGTATGCCCTCAGCTATTCCCATAAATCTGTGCAACAGCTTTCTTTGTAGCCCCTGTCACTGAGAGCAGCCAACTCTCTCCTGTCTGGCTTTTTGTATCTTTGCAAATCTCACAGGAAACTTTCTCAGCATTCTCTATTCTTCAGACATAATGTTTGCATATGCGATTGCTAACATCATCTTCACTGTACTCTGTATCTGCCTTGCATCAACACTACAAGACATTTTAGGCCTGTGTGATGGGTTGACCATGGCTGAACGCCAGGTGCCCACCAAAGCCATTCTATCACTCCCCCCTCCTTCGCTGGACAGGGGAG
>JANZLQ010000057.1:1190843-1227799 GCA_026212715.1 Elanus axillaris | reverse complement strand
GTAATAAATTGAGTTAATTTCCCCAAGCTGAGTCTGTTTTGCCTGTGATGGTGATTAGTGAATGATCTCTCCTGTCCTTATCTTGACCCACAAGGCCTTTGTTATATTTTTCTCTCTCCCCTGTCCAGCGAAGAGGGGGGAGTGATAGAATGGCTTTGGTGGGCACCTGGCGTTCAGCCATGGTCGACCCACCACAGTCACTCAGCCCCAGCAGGAGGATGGAGGAGAGAATTGGGGGCTGGGGGGGGGGCGGGATAAAAGTCATGGGCTGAGATAAAGACAGTTTCATAAGACAGAAAAGGAAGAAAATAATATAATGGTAATAATAATCATGATTATAATAATAAAAGAATTATACAAAACAAGTGATTCAGAATTGCTCACCAACCAATGCCCAGCCAGTTCCTGAGCAGTGGCACCTGGCCAGCTTTCCCTCGAGTTTATATACTGAGCATGACATCCCATGGTATGGAATACCCCGTTGGCCAGTTTGGGTCAGCTGCCCTGGCTGTGTCTCCCAACTTCTTGTGCCCCTCCAGCCTTCTTACTGGCTGGGCAGGAGAAGCTGAAAAGTCCTTGACTTAGTGTAAACACTACTTAATAACAGCTAAATACATCAGTGTGTTACCAACATTGTTCTCATACTAAATCGAAAACATAGCACTATACCAGCTACTAGGAAGAAAATTAACTCTATCCCAGCTGAAACCAGGACAGGATGGCAGCAGTAGCTCTTTCTTCCTAACACTAATGAACTTGACATTTCTCCTGGAAGTGTCTATACTTAAGTGGCTTTGATTTGAATGAGTATTGAGTGGTCCTCGTAGCTGGCAGTGACAGGTGCTGTGGGCCTAATGGTTAATGATGTTATCTGGATGGTTGATAACATGATTTAACAAGCAAATGCTTAGCCAGAGGCTTACTGCTGAAGGCTCTTGAAGACCTACCACAAACAGGCTAAGTGCCTCAATCTTAGAAAGGAAACCAGCTGGCAGCTGCAAGCTCAGCGCTTGCTCTGTGCCAACGAGTAATAGTTACAAGGTACCTTCCTTCCCATTGAGATGAGTGCAGGATCGTCATGCTGTTAGTGCAGATACTTTAGCCTATCTGCAGGCTCTTAAGACAAATGCTGTACTTAGTAGCATCACCTTAGGAAAAGTGCAGACAACTACTCTGAGACACTGTGCTGTTATAAATCACTGCAAAGCTAGCATGGGTGCTCACAACTGCTCAGTCTGTTGATCCTAAACTATGCATAATGGAAGTGGTGCAATGATGTGAAATTAAACGTTTAATGACTTGGTTACTGCTGCTTGCTTCTCACATAATGTCTTGGGCAGGCTGCTTATTTCCCCTTTCTGCATGAAGAAATTTCCGTTTCTTTGGGCCAATTCAGCCACAGTTTCTTACAATCCTCTCTGGTTCTTAAGTGTTTCTGGCTTTAAAAACTATGTTGTGTATAATATTGTCAACTGAGGTTGTATCAGCAGGACATCAGGCAAGAGAATGGACAACAAATACGCTGCATGTGTAGGTTTTTTGAGTCTATCTGATCAAGCTGATAATAAATTTGTCTGAGAGTTGGGCTGTTGCTGTTTTACTTCTTATAACTGCAGAGATCACAGGCTATGGAAGGAAAGTTTGAGAGAATAGCAAGGGTTTTATTTTCAAATTTAACTGCTGGTTTCTGGAGGGGAAAAAATACAGGTCATCTGTATAAATATCCAGAGTCTCCCTTGGCATGTGGTTTAGTTTGGGAGTTATTTTATGTTAATGGGGACTGTGATACCTGACTAAGCTGTTGTCTGCAGAACTTCTTACACTTCTTGAACCTGAGGTCAAGTATTGTCAGAGATTAAGAGCAGAGAAAAGTCAGAGCCTGCATCCCATGCAACCTGACAAACCTCAATGAAGATACCAGCCCTAGAAGAAGGGGGAGGGTGGTGGGGAGTTACACACAGCTATTCAAAACAAATCCTGCTGTAGGCTTCCTGATACAATCTTTTTTCTCTCTTTTTTGGGGGAGGGGGTAGGGGTGGGGGTGCTTGATTCTTTCATGTCACTTATGCTGCATACTAATTCTGTGAGTTGCCCCACTCAAGTTATGGCAACAGTTCACAGAAGGAAGCATAATATAATATAACATCTGGTCCTTAACCCTTTTCAGAGCGAGGGCTCTCTCTGCTCTGTCTTGTGCGGAGAAGAGCATGTTGTCAGACTTTAATAGTTTATGTGACCCTGAATGGTTTAAATTGCCTTGAGTTATGAGTAAATGAAGAGATTTCTGAGAATGCAACTATCAAACAGTGTTTCTCACTTGAAAAACTACGTGTTGATCTCTGAGCTGCTGCTTGCTGTTAGTGTAAGAACTAGTAGCTCTGAAGAAAAAGAGGTAACGGTCCTTGTATTTAAGCTGCTGCTTGGGCTCTGGAAACTGTTTTTAATTCACAGCCCTGTATAGTATCATATAAATCACTTGCAGCCTGTTACATTAGTAAAATGGGACAAAGCTTCTTTGCTTTGCAGGCTTGAAGTTTTGGTTTGCTTGATGGATTTATAAACTACAACTTTCTAAAATCCACAACTGATGCAAATCTAACCTGAGATTCCTTTTATTATCAATGGTGAAAGCTTTATCTGCAGCCTTATTGTTAGGATAGGGATAGTATTATTTGGTATCTGGATGTCTTTCTCAGCAATGATGAATTTAAGTATTCTTGGCTACACTTTGCATTCAAGGATTATCAGCTCTCAAGGATTCTTGGTCAATGAGCGTGAAATGTTTTAAGTGTATGTGCTGTGATTAACATTGTTTTGGACAAAAATCAGTTCAATGTCATTAACTTTATTAGCATGAGAAGGTATAGTCAGATGTGGGCACTGTTAAGACATCTGATATCTTATTTTGGCATAACTACACACTTCAGCATAGTGACTTCTGAGTCTTTCCCAGGTGGATGGAACAGAATCAGGCATCATAATACTCTAATGCATTCGTTCATACTTATAGTTCTGATGTGGAGACATACTGCCCAATAATAGTAGACTGGCCATCCTGTGTAGTCTCCATCTCCTACATCACGCCATATACATTCCTCTCCATTATAGATGAGGGATCTGTGTCATTTACATGCGCATGTATATTTGCTGCTCTGGGACTTCTGTTGTCAGAATATCCCATCTGGAAACACTTTATTTTCCTAATGAATATGTCATAAGGCAGGCTTAATAACTATCTGGCTAGGCTTTCTCTAGGTAGTTCTTGTTGTCCAGTGTCTTCCACATATACCTGTATGATCTACCACGTGCATGTGCAACTTTCTTTTGTTCTGTAGATGCTCTTTCCTTAGAACCAATATGCTGGCTTTTGGCTTTCTGACCTCTCAGCTCTTTGGTCTCTAAGGCATAGGATATCCCCTATTAAAAGGGAAGCAACAGACTCAGAAGTAGTTGTAGTTTGTGACTTTACCAGCCAGCACTGGAAATGCTGGTCACATGAACTTCCCACAAGGGAGTTTGTGGGATCTCACATTATTGTGTCTTTACAGGGCATCATCCAAGCCTACAAGAGTGGCATAACGCTCCAAGGAAACACTACTAGCCTGGGCAGGTGGGACTTCAGTGGGTCTTTCTTCTTCTCCATCTCTGCAATAACAACCATTGGTAAGAGTTCCCTGCTCACAGGGCTGCCTCATGGGTGGGAGAGGAGTGGGAATGAGGACCTGTACTATCAGATGCTGCTCCAGCCCTATGGGGCTTCATGTAGCTTGTCTATATCATGCAATAGGTAAGCATATATGAACCTAGCCCTAGAAATCCTTTGTCAGTGCTAGCACAGTAATGGTCTCTAACTAATTACATACAGGTATAATTAACTCAGTATGTATCCCTACTAAGTTATGCAGCTTTTGGGGCCTGAAGTTCACAGTGCTGCACTGCCTGCACTTTCCCAAGCCTAGTGCTCTCTGAGAGGTCTGAGGTGAATTGTGCATTGAAAGAAGCTTCTCCTGTTAGAAGTAGAGGGGATGATTTTGAAAAACTCTTAATATTGGCTGTTGAATCATCGGAAGCTATATTTATGAATTATTCCTTCTTAATACCACCTGTATTGGATGAGGACCTGCTTGTTTAGGTGAAAATCAAATAGCTGGATTAGTGAAACAATTAATGAAACAATTGAACTGAGTCAGGTTTCAACAAATTAGTAATGCAAAGCCATGAAGGAATGATGGAAATAAGCAGGTGGGGGAGAATGGAAACTATAGAAAGTATTTAGGTACAGTGTTACTTAAGGCAGATGCTATTAATTATTGTTAGCGCATGTCCCCTGTCCCCAAAACCATTAATAACTTGCCCTAATGTGTTTTTCTTACTCTGTGACTCAGTATTATAAAATCCATGGGGGGAGAGCATGTGGAGAGATGGTTGCTGAATGCCAAAAAACCCTCACAGGTTTCCTGATTTGTGTTAAATCTGTCAGCACTTTTCAGTTTCAAGTACATTTTTAGATGGAGAATTATATTTGTGGACCCAGGTGTAGCATTCTTTTGATTTCCCTGATCGTTGTTGAAGATAGATTGACTTCAGAACATTAAGACCCCAAACAACAGCTGAGAGAGAGAGAGAGAAGGGGGGGGGTCACCTCACTGTGGCGCAGTACATCTTTCTGCCTTTCGCTTTTTGCACATGTACTGTTCTGGCTGGGAACTACGTTTGGTGTGTTGTGCTACCTGGTACGGGTTGTACCAGATGATGGCAGTGGAGGCTCATTAGACAGGGCTACACAGGCTGTGGGTTCCCAGCCAAGAGCCTGTGTAGTTCCTTCGAGCGCTTGGTACAAATCGGCATCTGCTCAGAGCTGCTTCGTTTGCCTCAGGAGTTGATCCTGATCGCTTTCTGAGCTATCAGAGTGACTCTGTTTTACCACGACCAATTTAAGTTAACGACATTCAAGAAGAATCAAATTTGTCATGTTAAAATACAAGGGGGTTTTGTGATGTTGACAGAGATCTAGACTAAATGTTTCTGGCTGTTACTCCATGAAAGCTTAAGCTACTTTTTCTCTTTTTCTTCAGGTAAACTCCTTGCCCTGAAGATGGGAGAGGGTGGGTGGGGAATGACTTGATAGCACGGGGCAAATAAAAAGAACAAAATATTACTATTGAGAAGCCAAGCATGTTCATTTGTTTTATGTAGCTAGTGCTCGCAGAGACATTTGAAAGTATAAGTGAGGATAGGAACCCCAGACTTGCTGATGTTTGGTTGAATGTAGGTGATAACAGGTTTTCTGGTACCTCAGAAGGTCTCTAATGCAACCTTCTGCTTAAAGCAGTCAGCTGTGTGGTCAGACCATGTTACTGAGGGGGACACCTTTATCAGGGACACCTTCCAGCTAAACTGGGCCCATTTTCAGGAACCAGACAAACATATCCTAAGGCTGTGTGAATAATCAGTAACTTTGGGGTTTGTTTTCCTACTTTGTCTGCTGTATTATAAGAAGACATCTTTTCCATCTAAACTGAATTTGAGTATTTTTATTTTTCTCATTGCAACATTGGAATTCATCATGAACAAAACCTTTCATTTAGCCCAGATTAAAACATTCAGGTTACTTGTAAGGAGCACAAGGGAAAGAAAAGTTTATATCTTCTGAAAAGTATTATAGGAAGAGCTGGTGGTAGAAGCAGCTCCGTGGTTTGAGCACTCCCTGGGGGTATAGACCAGTGTGCAGTTTCCTCCTATGCCTGGGAGAACAGGACCACACCAACTGCAAAGTGGAGCATTTTTCTCTGAGCATTTAAATGTGTAATGCAAAATAAAGTGATTCTAGCACTGGCACTCCTTGTTGAACTGCCTAGTGGCCCTATAGATCAAACACTTGTGTGTGAGGCAAGACACCTGGATCCCAGGCTTTGCTGAGTGTCTGGGTGTTCAAAGCAAAATACTGTCAATAAGAACATTCTGTAAATTTGGGATGAGGTCATTCCTGTAGGAAGTGATGGCTTGTATCTACTCAGAAAGGAGAAAGAATTACACCAAATCTCCCCAAAAGTGTGTTTGAATACTCAAACTGCTGATAAAGTTTACAGGTTAGAGAAGGGACTCTTCCTCCAGCTTCTTTTTTAAATCCTGCCCTCCCACCTCCCAGCTGAAATTATTTGGTGAATTTGTAGATGTTTTTCAGCCTATGAAAGACTCATATTTTCATTCTAAGCACTTTTTGTTTAAAATACTCTTACCACTGGGCAGTGAGAATGAGAGCTAAACAAACCTCCCATTATGGGTAACAGGAAGCCACATTTGCCTCCGCTGAACTAGGGGCACTGCAAGTAGGATACTGTCTTGTGAATGAAGAGATCTTTTACTAATAATCAGTTAATCACACATCAGTCTCCTCCTTTTAGCAAGTCTACAGAGCCTCTGAATCCCTTATTTATAGGAATGTAATGGGCAAGCAGGAAAACAAAGCTGAATTTACTTAATATGTGTATTGGAAGCACATGAGTTGAAGCATGTGGATATGAACATTTGAAAATAAGACCACTCTTATTTTGCTTTTTCTAAGGAAGATTAAGTTACGTTGCACTTTATTTCAAAATGAGGGAAGCTATACAGGCAGTTATTTAATCCAGCTACTTCAGTGAAAATGCTCACACTTTGACCTCTATGTAGTTTTTGATGAGCAGCCCTCAATGTCTCTTGGCACAGGCGTGTACCAGCTGACATCCCAGTAACAGGCTTATGAGCGATGTGACACAGCTGCCAGTGTAGTTTGTCTTGGTCTTTGAACTTGGTTCAGATCTTCTAATGTATAGCCCACAATGATATAAGACACCAATTACCCTCATTCCATTTACTGAAGAGGGTAAGTCCCATTTACCCATTCCTGCTTGAGTTTTATGACAATTGAGGTTTATATACAAGTAGGTTGGCATCTCCTTGTCTAGTCCAGAGGCAAGGGTGTGTCATCAGCCAGATGTAAATTGCCAGCCATTTTGCATTAAAGTCTCCTGGGCTGTTTGATCAAACTTTGTATCCTGTATAAAAAGCTAACGGGACATGGTTTTTTGGCATATTTACAGCAACTACTCACCAAGTCTTCAGGAAATTGTTTTGAGCTGCTGAGCCAAAGGGAAAAGGGAGCCAGCTAAATTATATGCAAAGTAGATACAGTGTTTGGTGTGCTGGACTTACTGTACACATTGGACCTTCTTACATTATTGAATTTACTGCTCTAAATTACATGTAATGTACAGCTTAACCTTAGATGCTCTCCAGTCAGCACTATGTAGGGTCCCCAAAGTCCTGAAGGCTCCTGTGCTTCACACTGGGGCCTGAGATCACGGACATTTCTTTCTCTCTTATCTGACGTTTTTCTTCAGAGACTGGGTAGCCTGGAAAGCTACGGGAAAAAGAACTGCCCAAGCCATTACATAGTCTTTTTAAACTTGATATAGAAGCGGAAGAATTAAAAAAAAAAATAAACAAAAAACCTTGGGAATGACTGGCCATAAATGTATGTGACTCATGTTCAGACTGCAGCCTTACAGTAAGTGCCCCCAGCATTTTCTCCAAGGTCCAGACCAGCCTGCAGAACACCCTAATTCCATAAATGAGGAAAAACTGGAACCAATCCAGTGAAATGTGGCACAGCCAGTGTGAAACAGATCACACAAGGCACATATCCCTGAAATTTGCTTAGATGGGATCATTTACCAGCTGAACTTGTGTGCATATATCTCATTTATCACACCTGTTAGTCTAGAAATGGTGAAAGCTGGCAGCAGTCAGCAATTACACATGGGGAAGAAAGTACATAAAAACATCACGGAGCTGCTCTTAAGTGAAGAACATTGCACTGGAATTAAGGCTGCTCTACAGTCTTAGTTTAGCCACTTTGAC
Source organism: Elanus axillaris (assembly GCA_026212715.1). Lineage (NCBI taxonomy): Eukaryota > Metazoa > Chordata > Aves > Accipitriformes > Accipitridae > Elanus > Elanus axillaris. The sequence continues at coordinate 1,219,897 of JANZLQ010000057.1, read as the reverse complement.
TGTATCTCAGAACAACCTCTAGTTATCTAACAGCATCCGATTTTTTTCTGGGAGATGCTCTTCCCCCTGCCAGGGACAGGCTGCTGGGGCCATTGCTTTGGAGGTATATTGTATGTTAGCACATACATTAAACCCAGGGGCTCACAAGTCATTCAAGCCCAAAATTATTGGAGGGAATGTCCTCCAGATGGTAAAATTTTGAATTTTGGGGGGTAAGAGTGAAGGAAAAGACAGCCTATATAAATACTGTGAAACAGTTTGCTGCCAGACCTTTTTCTGGGGGTAGTTTGCCAGTGCATGTGCACAATTAACTGTTTGCAGAGTTGTCCATGGTGAGAGATTTTGTCAGCACAAAAGTTGGTACTGAATGCCTAGATAACCCAAGCTCAGAGTTGCACACCTTTCTATGTTGTTGGTCAGTGGCTTACTTCACCTGGTGTGGGACAGAGGTTAGTGAAGGAATGGGACTCCACCTAGTAAACCATGGATATTTGCACTCTCATGTAGGTACAGAGCCCAGCCTTTAGACCTCTCTTTCCTGGGGACTGCTCACTTGCCCTGGGGCTACACTCCCTACAAGCATGGTAGCAAGGCATCAGTGGTAGGAGCACCTTTGTGCTTGCACTGCATCAGCAGTTGGCTGTTGCTGGGAGGGGGTAGCATTATTTGTGGTGAAAAGATAAGCTTTGCCAGGTTATGTCCATCTTGTATATGGACAAATCTCTAATGGGTGGAAGTGATTTTGAAATGTAGTCAAGGCTATAGGTCTTTGGCTAACTCACTGTTGAAATGCTTGTTGTGTGCTAGTCCTTCCCCTGTTTTAAAAATATCCTGTGAAATAAACCAAAGTTAAATCTGACTTCCCTGTGGCGTTAAACACTTGAAATTACAGAAGTGCAAGTCTGCAAATTTACAGGACATTTTTAAAAGAAAATGTGGGGAATAAAGACAAATATTGCAGCAGTGATGTTGAAGGCACGATGATGTAAGGATACAAGCAAGGCTGTGCTTGCAGGGCCATACTATTAGACCAGTTTATATGATAAGAAGAAAAAGGTAAAATTTCAAACAAGTTTGTTCTTTAGGTCTGAAATTGAAGCATTTTATTCAGGTTAAATATAATTTCTCTGGGTTTATTGACTCTAGGCAAATATTTTGACAATTTAAGCTTAAGGTATATTTGGTACTTGTGGCACAAAAGAGGAGTATAAGTAAAGAGGAAGTGTTAAGTTCGCTAGTCCTGTGGGACAAAGGTAGAAAAAGGTTGTTGTTATAATTAAAACACTATTGTTGTGATTCAGAGACCATCTGACATCCATGCAGGATCCTTTACCAGCAAACCCCATGCCAACAATGCCTACAAAGACCGAACTAAACGGAAGTTTTGCATTTACGTCAGATCCCAGCCAGGACAGTGGGTAGGGGAGAGGAAATTCACTGGTAAATGGAAAAGGAACTAAACAAAATTGGCAGGGAAAGAAATGTTATTTTCCAGCCTACAATAGGATATGACAAACAATGGATGTAGCTTACAGTTATTTATGAAAAAGGTCCCTTTGGAGCAGTGACCTTCTCATCTAACTTTTGTAGATGGAGGTTCACCCCTCCAGAGGAGGAGGGCAAGCAGAGAATATGTTAGATTTAACATCGTATTCCTTCCCTGCCTAGGCTATGGGAACCTGAGCCCCAGCACTGCGGCCGGTCGAATCTTCTGCATCTTGTTTGCACTCTTTGGAATCCCCTTGAACCTTGTACTCCTGAACGAAATTGGGCAGCTGATGCTGTTGGGGGTTCAGCATTGTGCCCATCACCTAGAAGAGGTGTTTCACGGACAGGTAAGCAATGTGGACAGATAGGCCTCACCCTCAAGTTCAGGAAAGACAAGACAGAAATGGCATTGCCTGGTTTTTGGGATCCTCTGTCTAACAAGGACAGCCTGCCTACCTATTTGGCCAAAAAGACAATAATACTCAGGAATAACTGAAAGCAAATAAATTTAGTTAATGGCAGCCCTATGAGGTGTCAGATAAGGTTGTTTATTAATTGAGGGAACTTCTATGATGAATGGCTTCCCCTACAGCAACAGAAGTGCCAGAGCCTTAGAGTTATGCACAGTCCTAGAATATCTGGTCTGTTTATCATCAGTCATAGTTAGAATTGCATGTGTAAGTTACATGGGAACATTTGTGGAATAGGCTTTAAATTGGCATGAATTTAGGAGTCGCGAAGGTGATGCCCAGTTTGTGTTGACTGGGAGAGCCACACTCTTTATTCTAGTGGAATGTCATGAATGTTTGTGTGGTTTTTATGGAGTCCAGCACCATCTTCAGCCAGAAACTGAGCTGGGCTTTCCCTGCCACCCTTCTTGTGACAGTCTCTTCTTTTCTTTTCTGTTTTACTAGAAAAAAGCTTCCCTCCTGATTAAGACCTGTGCGCTGGTAACTGGCTTGTTGTTGTTCCTCCTGCTACCTCCCTTGTTGTTCTCTGACAAAGAAGGCTGGTCTTATGAAGAAGGTTTCTACTATTCCTTTATTACCCTCAGCACTATAGGATTTGGAGATTATGTGATAGGTGAGTAGTTCACATTTCATTGCTTTCACCTGCTAAATATCAAAGCCAAATGTGTGGCATATGAAGCTCCCAACTTGGCTGTTTTAAACCACTAGCAATCCACGGACCTGGTGATAAATATGTTGTGGTAGGCATTTGACAGGTTGGAGAAAACTTGATTTCTGAGATAGTAATGCTACCTGTGGAAGAGCAAATAAATCATTTCCCAGTCAATGAGTAATCTTCCTGCATTCAGGTGATCTGTCCCTTGAATGACTACAACAGACTGGAGTGCTATGTTTCGAACCACAGCAGTCGCTGATGGTATGCTTGGTGTGCTCCAGCACGTCAGCAGCGACTAGTTTTAAGCAGATGCTACTCTGCATCATCATTAATATATTAATCACAGACAGTGACTATTTCCTCTGTCAAAACCCCAGACAACTGCTTTCTAAAAGGCAGCTTAAGTCACTTAGGTGTAGACTGTCAGGCACCAGGCAAAGCCTAGCTTTGGTTGCCAAAACCTTTTGCTAGAGGAAATGGGCTTGGACCCACGCCCGATGCATTTGCTGAAACACAGGACGCACCTTTTTGATAAAGACTTTCTCATTAAAAACAAATTGATTATAGAAACACATACACCCTTGAATCCCTGGGAGACAGAAAGACTAATACATCTTGTTACGGATCCTTTATTTTCTTTTCTTTTCTTTGTAGTGCTTGCTTGATGCTTAGACAACTTAATGGGGGTTACCTTAGGACTTGTCTATAGTGCATCAAAGTTATGACTAGAGCTTGTGTAGGCATGCTTAAATGAGCTGGAATCAAGTTAGCTTGGGTAAGGGTAGCCAGATGGAGCTTAACAAAAGCTAGCCAGTTCAGCATTTTCCTACGCTGATTTTATAGATGATGCTGAAATCTGTGCTGCGGCAGCTTTACTTCTCTCAGTTTCTGATAACTAATTTTGAAGCTGTTCACTACTGTACCTCCCACTCCCACTTCCAAGCATACCTTCACCTGTGTGGTACCTTTGTAACTGGCATACCACCATAGATACACTCGGTTCATTGTGGGAATATGTCAGTGACCTGTGGTATATAGAAGCAAACCATTTTGGCCTTACAGTTGTGTGTTTGTGGTTTATGACTCAACATAAAAATAATCAGGGTCAGGGCATGGGTTCAAGTGACTGTCACTATTTTGTGACTGTTATTCTGTTTCCCCACTAGTGTGATCTCTGGTGCTGTTCTGGATCAGGTAAATTCTGGGGGTTATCACGGGCCAGGAGTGATGCTTGATGTTCACTTTGGACACAGCTGCTCTGTTTTGGGGGAATATAAGCCAGGCTATGGCACTTGGATTTGAAGTCACAGAGGGGTCCCTAGCATTGATGTAGGTTCTCTTACTGGCCCTGAAATCTGTTAATTTACAAACTCAGTAAGCTGTTCTATTGCACACAGGGTGCCATGTAGGTTCTAAACTGCTTCTGAGCTTATCCCCAAGACTGTACTTATAGGATGGTCTCTGTGGATAAAGCATTCTCCTTGGAAGCCTCAAATAGCCCTTCCTTCTTGTTTTCGTTTATTGTTTAGAAGCAAACAATTTTTAAACCTTTGAGTTCAGCATCGGTGAAAGGTGCTTGTTTGAAGGATGAATATAACACTCTTCCTTGTTGAAGTTCACCTTGATGTAGAAAGCGAGACCAAAGAGTCGTTACCACAGAAGTGGTTGGTAGTCCCAGACATTTACCAGTGGTTTAGTGACAACCTCGAAGTGTCTTGTGGTCCCATTATACTGAAAACACATACAATGTGTATTATGTAATATATAATAATACCAAGTAAATGGATGTAAAGGATTGGCTGCTTAATATGGCCTCACTGACCAGTTACTACTTATCACAGTCTTATAGACAGTAACAGTTCACGGACCATGATTTGGGAACTGCTAGTCTGTGCAGGTAATCACAGGACAGTATTCCTACATACAACCAGTCACAGATGATAAATACCTAAACACCTGCCTTTATGAATGTTCCATTTCAACCTAGCCCTATGTGTACTTTTCATTGGAACATGGTGTGGAGAGTGGCCTCCAAGTTCATGGAGGTACCACTTCAGACATATTAACTCCTCACACTCTGTCCCAAAAGGATCAGGTGTTCTGTAGTACCTGCTGTGCTATAGGTATTCAGTTACAAAATGACAAACCTTCCTAAGATAAGGAAACTAAATAATGAGATCTGAGAAGCAGTAGAGAAAAAGCCTATGCAAAAACTTTGCTACCACTGATTTGTATCCTGTACGTTACCTGTGTTTGTAAGGGTACCCCAGGGGTACCCCAGCCTGCTTTACAGATACAGCCTGATCACTTCATAGGGCTGAACTAATTCCTTTGCTTTGCCTGTATTATTATTAATGTTACTACTGGCACTAAGCACATAGAAGCCACTTTGCAGTAAACATTGTGGAAGCACAACCAAAAATACAGTTTGCTCCAAAGGGATCACAAAGTACCTAGCTGAGCAAGCAGACAGAGGTAGCATAATTTCAAGCTGTCTTCCAGGGCTTGGTTGTTCTCAGAGGTTTTAGGACTGCTCAGGCCCCTTCCCTCTCACTCTCAGAGACTAACTCACTCACTTATATATGGCTTAACAAGATACATGCACCACTACCTAAACCCTGCTTACCTCTCTGCCTGCAGAGGACCCCTTTTACATGCTAATACAATATTGTGATGCTGAGTGGCAAGTAGAGAAATGAAACTGTATGCTTAAATGTGAATAATTCCACTTTGACATAGATTTAATTTGGGATTTATTTTTCTTTCTTATGGGTAATCTTTAGAATTCCTAGGGAGTTCTAGGCTGTTGCTCACATGTCATGAAACATACCTGCTTACAACATCTGTTCACATGCTAAGTAGATGGCATTCTTGGTTTATATAGAAATCACTAATATTAGGTCATATTTCCACTGTCTTTGCTTTACATGTGATGTCTCCTTTGTAGCACTCTTGATCCAATCAAGAAATGTTTTGGGTGGTTCTCTTGTAGGGATGAACCCAGACCACACCTATCCAGGCTGGTACAAGAATGTAATCTCTCTGTGGATCCTCTTTGGGATGGCCTGGCTAGCGCTGGTTATCAAATTTTGCATCAACTTTCTAGAGAGCTCCAGTGACTTCTGTCAGTGCAACAAGAAGAGCACAGAGATGGCAGAAGACTTAATGGAAGGCAACAAAAATAGTATGACAGGACTGCAGGATGTGGAGATCTGCAATGACAAAGACACAAAACCAAAAGGACCAGATGAACCTCACACCTACACAGCTCCTACAGAAGCACCCTAGGGAAGAAACATATCCTTGGTGTCTCTTAGGTTTTAGTGCACCAGAGATGCACCACTTAAAAATGTGGGAATGGCACTGCCCTGATGTTCACATGGGTGAAAGCTTGCTTATTGAACTTGAAATGCTTCTATTCTGAATTAAGTGATGTCAACAAAATGTTTCATTTTCAGAAACACCAAGAATTACCAATAGGACTCTTAGCGAAAAGTAGATTTACAGAGATATTACCTACCCTCCTGCCTCAATATATGAGGTAAACTTTGACATCTGTGCATGACACTAGCTGTTGTCCTTTTCTTTGGATTGAAAGTTCTTGTAGCCTCTGATTGTAAGTATGGCATTTTGCAAATACCATAACTAGAAAAGCAAGTGCCATTTAATGCAGGAAACAAATTGCCTACTGCTAGGAGACTTAACAAAAAGCACTAAACTGATCTGGCAGTCACTGCAAATGTGCTCCATTGCCTATATGCTTGTGGCTTGCCAAAGGTGGTAACAAGCTTTTGGTCTCTGATCATTAGTACATGGATGGCAATGAGGCAGAGCTTGTAAAGGTGCCTAATAGAAACAAATAATTCAATTTTTTAAAAGTAATTTCTACATCAGAGGTCCACTAATATTAAAAAGAGACTAGGTAGATAAGCTAGCTATTCCTTAGTGCAGAACTTATGTAGGCTCATCCCATGTAAAGTATTATGTGGACCAAATGTCATCAGCTAAATGTGATGGTTTGTTTGGATAGATTTTTATTTTGCCACTTCTTGAAAGCCAGAAAAGGAGGACTAGAGGCAGTTTTAAGCACCAGTGGTTCCAACATTATCCTGTGGCCAATGTTAACAAGGGCTACTTTAGTCTAGAAACAGACTGAAGTATCTTCAACTGTGATCAAGGCATGCTATTCTGATGAACTTCTCATGTCATATAAGTACTACTATCTTTTGATTTGTGGAACGCCAGACCTGCTTATTTGACCTGTGTGTCAATAATGAAACAGAACTGGGGTTTTTTAATTCCATTAAATTCTTAGAAATCTTTTGATAAATTATGCCATTTATAAAGGCCCGACAGAGTTTAACTCTTGCTGCCATTTATATACCCGTATCTAATCTTCTCATTTTCTTATTCCTGTTGTGCTACTTTCATCCTAGAGCATTAACTTTGAAAACTTGACCATAGTAGTAAACCAGAACAAAGCATTTAGGTGAGCCTTCAGCTTCTGTGTTGGACGAGGATTCGACATGGATGGTGGAAAAAAGACTGAAAACACAGTCTGTTGGAGTGCAGGACTCTGGAATTTAAAATAGCCATAGCTGGAGTCACAGAAATGCAGTAAGTGAAAAGTTTACAGTCTTCAGGAACACAAGTTCTGGAACATGCATCGTGAAAAAAGTATTTCCAGAGTACGTCAGTCTGAGTGTTGATACATGATGGAGCTGATTACAGGAGAAAATGCAGGAAAGGAATCTGCTGGATGAAATTTAGTCTGTCAGCCTTTTGTCATCGGCCTTTTCCTGACTCTGTAGTAATAAATTCTCTCTCAAATACTGTTTCAATGGGCAGCAGAGATAAGAAAGGGAGGTAGTGGGAATCTCAGGTCATAGTTGGGAAACTGATGCAAAATAAATACATTTCAATTTTTGAACATTGGGTAACTTTTTTAACAGCCTTTAGCATAAACTTTGCTCTTTCTTCTATGTTTTGTGTTATTTTTGCTGATGGATACACAATGTAGGTTTTACTAAAGTTTATAATGGGCTAGCCTACAATAAGACCAAAGTGAATTTCTTTAAACCTAAGTGAATTACAATTCCACAGCATAAAATTGATATATTTTAATGCATATCCTTTGCATCTTCTTTCAGGTGCAAAACTTAATAAATATAACTGTATTGTAAAATCTGGATGCCCAGAAGGTAGTAGGAGTTTCTACTGTCAAAGCATGGGAATGACTATGCTAAATCTATTTCAACTTTAACTTGAAAAGTCACAGGCTCTGGGAATTTCTACCAGCTCTGCTCTTTGAGAAGCTCAGCTCTGCCTTAGAAGAGATTCTTCTTTTCAATTTGAATGTCTATTATATTAATCATATCTAATTCATATTCCCATGTATTTGTAGTTTGTGGATGAGGTTTTCAAAAGTGCCTTAGAGGTTTGGGCACCATGGTCCCACTGAAGTGCAAACATAGTCGCATGCCTTAGGAGAGCTAATATATCCTTCTGAAAGCTAAAAGGAAGAGGAACTCTAGGAGTAGTCCTGAAAAAAGGAAAAAACAGTAATTCTTCCTAGGTCTCGGGTGCTTCCACTGTATGTGAGGGTTCAGCCACAAACCTAAGCATGTGGCTGGGTCTCAAGGTGACTCAGTATCTGTCCCAGCAACGCTTGCTCTTTCACAGCTGTGCTCTTGTGTTACCCAGCAGCTCACCACCAGCAGAGTCCTGCCACTAACTGTCTGATACAGCATACTTTACAGGAGGCACATCTGAACTGCTTGCAAGCCACATGTAGCTCCAAAGCTGCAAGTTGCCTGCTTGGGTCTTGGATCACCTAAAAAAATACGAAATAAGTGAGTCAAATACCATCTCTGCCTGGGTTCTCTGACTCCAAATTAGCATGTTGTCGCTTATGAATGCTCTTTTATTGACAGTTCCACAGCTAGCTTTTGATGTAGACAATAAATATTATTATATCCGAGTCCTCACAAGTGGCTGTGCCTCTAGTCTTTCTGTTCTTTATAAAGCTGTGTTGTGGTTAAATGACATGGATGAATTTGTTCCCAGAGGGATGAGAAGAAAGTGTTTTGCAACATCACAAAAACATCATCACCGATGTGTCTACTCTACCAAAATATGAAAGGTTATCTGCTCAAGGGTAAAATAAAGAAAACAAAAGCATGGTGCTGTTATCATTCTTGTCACAGCTGACTTTCAGTCTTCTGTAATCTGCATTGGAAAATTACAGATGCTCTTTGATTGTTTTGGGTTTTTTATAATGTCTCTTCCTGTTCAGATAAGTGTGCAGTTTCCATTAGTGATTTCAGATTAGAATTTCACCCCTCTTATTCTTCACAAGTTAATTCTTCCCTGTTATCTTGTTTTCTTCCTTGGGAGGAGTAGGGGCTGGAAACATGTTCAGTTAGTAAGGGTAGTTGTAAATATTTATGTAACATCACTGTTTAGAGGCCTTTTCACAATCACATAGAGCATAATGTGCTTCTGACCTTTATACAGTTTCCCAGGAAATCAATCCCTTAAAGCAAGAAGATAGGCCTCTCTCTAGTTTCCCTACTCCAAGGACAAGTCCTGGCTTCAGCCGCAGTGTTTCTCATGCTGGCTGTTTCAGCTAGTCCAAAAGAGATGTTTACCCCTTGGGGAGAGATATGTTCCGAAGTATGTAATAAGATGTTACAGCCACATAGTACAGACTGCTCAGAACTGCCCAGTCTTTAATGACTATTAATTTACTTTTAATGACTATTAGTTTACTACAGTATTTTAAGATCCCTAGACTAGAAAAAAGCACTCCATGATGGTCTCCAAGTCAAAAAAATCCAGGATGACATTTTTCTCACAGTGGTTGGCTGATGAAGTCTTAACTTACAACTGATATCCTAGCTCAGTTTAGAGCGGGGACTGTTTAGCTTAGAAAAGAGAAGGGGGGATTTCATCAATGCATATAAATTCTTACAGGGAGGGTGTAAAGAGGATTGAGCCAGGCTCTTTTCAGTGGTGCTCTGTGACAGGACAAGAGGCAGTGGGCACAAACTGAAACACAGAAGGTTCCTCCTAAACACCAGGAAACACTTTTTCATTATATGGATGACTTGAGCACTGGTACAGGTTGCTCAGAGAGGTGATGGAGTCTCCATCCTTGGAGATATTCAAAAGCCATCTGGACACGGTTCTGGGCAACTGTCTCTAGGTCACCCTCCTTGAGCAGGGGAGTTTGAGCAGATGACTTCCCTTCCAACCTCAACCATTCTGTGATTCTGTGTTTCAGGGTCAAGCCATCCTCCTCCTCATATTCCACAGTCTGCCACTCTCTCCAAACTATCTCCATTAACATTCAGGTTGCATGCTCAGCAGGCCTGGTATACCTGATTCTTCCCAGGGAAGAAATGGATCTTTCCAGTCTGAGTGAGCTCGATGGAGTGGTCTATTTATATATGTTTTTCATAAAAACTTACAGAATTTTCCTTTATCTATGCAGATATCAACTAAGATTTAGGTTCTATTGTACTGGACATTTTATAGACACTAATTATTTTTTATCTCACAGAGAACAGCTTTATACAAAGGCTGGGACAGAGCAGATACAATTAGTTGGAGGGGAGTCTCCTCCAGATTTTTAGAAAGCATTGTGCCATTCCAAAAATATGCAATAATGTTCAGCTTTTCAGCTTGCTGTAGTCTCCTGTCATTGTTATATACCTGCCTACAAGTTCCAGTAAAAGGATTCAACGCTTCATCTCTGACACGCTTCAGGTAAGGCAAACCTCACTTTGGTTTTCTCTTTCTAAATTAGAGGCTTACATCAGTACAAGTGGCTACTTACCAATTGAATCAGGGCAAAATTTTAATGTAATTAGGTCTTATAATACGAGCTTGCCATCTCTGTAAATAAATATCTGGCTGATAGAAGGAGGCGATGCAATAAAGAATTGGTCTTTTCATAAAATTTTGTGGAAGCTTACAGCTGAAATGGATTTGAGTGAACATTTAGGCAACTATTGGTCATGCTGTGTAGTTCTGGGCAAAGTTGCAAAGGTTTCTTAGAAAGATTGGTGATAACAATGGAACAATATCTGTGCCCTTAAAAATTCTTATCTCTCAGGACTGATATTCAAAGAGCTGGTTTGAGGGTATTTTCTCAGAGATAAACTGATACACATGTTTCAAGCTAGCACTAAGCAGATAGAGAAGATCACTAGTGTCTCTAAGGTCAAGGCATGTTGCAGTAAGAGCCACTGAAAAGCTGTCACTGTTATTGGAGGAGACATCAGCAACATGGCATTCAGAAGCTATGCATACTGGAATAGGACAAAATGAGCTTTAAGAAAACACATGAAAACTATTTTAAGATCTTCAACACTGAACAAGGTTTCAAAGGATTATTGTATTCTAAAGCTGTGGATGTTAATATATGTGTAGATATGGTCTCTAAAACTTTTTATTCCTTTTCAAGTTTTGAGCAAGGTACCTATATTTTTAAGGGAAGTTGGCTTTTGAGCCCAGAACAGAATGTTTCAGCAGAGCAATGAGTTGAAGGCATAAGGATTGAATATGAGGATATCTTTTGATGTGACATAAAATATAATGATGACAGCTGGTAGCCACAAAAGAGCGCACTGTATAATGTTCTTGTTATGACACTGGACTAAAACTCTGGAAAGTTTAGGATGTCACAGAATTTCTGCTGGGTTTCACAAATAAGGATATTTACCACTCTATCTGCATCACGCCTATATAACATCTAATTCTCTAACAGGGTAACATTCCCTGCTGTGCACGGAGTAGCTAACAGTGGGATTCACTGAATCCAGAAAATAATGAAGGAGCTAACCAACCCAGTAAAAAACCCAAAAACGTGGACAGGACCCCATTCTTACTCAGGCATAGTGAAGTGCCTTTTTCTGGACTGTGTTCAGATGTTAGATGTAAAGCCAGTGCTTTGTCTTGAAAAAATGAAAAAAAGTGCTTGGGAGTTACATCTGAGAAGGAGGGACCCATTTTCAAGTCTCCACTCTGACTCAGGTAGGGCAGGCCAGCAGTATGACATGAATGCTATCTACCTAAGGTTCATGGGCAGGCCATCTCAGCCACTCTTGAAGCTGTTTCACTGCTCATAAATTATTAACTTGTCCATGAGGCAGGGAACTATTACCTACCCTCTCTCTTGCTTGATGAATCATTACATGTGTAAATTGTAATGTGGATTTAGCCCCTAGGGAGTGACTACAGTAGGAGGAGAAAGAATAGTCCAGCACTTGAATAGCAGTAGCCAGTGGTGTGAATTGCTGTTACAGGTATCGTTGAGTTAACTCTCATGGGTCTAGATGCTTGTTGGTTTTCAGGCACTGTAACATTTTGGTATTAGATGGACCTGTCCTGTAGTAGAGACCTTAGCCCTGAGAAGGGTAAGTATGTTCCCCATATAATGTATGGGAATGCTTAGATGCATAATTGGGAGACCTTCCTTGTTCTTTAGCAAGGAATCGTCCATGTGAGCTTGCAAAAACAAGGATAAATGAAAAGAGCAAAGGATAGGTCCAGAAATGTCTGACTGGCTCAGACTGGCACGTGTTTCCACACAGCGCTCAGCCACAATTCTTGGCAGGGACAGACGCCTGCACATGACTCTTCTGCCTGTGGAAACTCAACAGAGTTTCAAAACAGCCAGCAGCCAAATGCTCAGGGAAATAATTTAGGTCAAAGTAATGCAGGTTCATATTTTTTTATTATTAAAATCAAGGGATTTAAATCTTTATCACAGCAAAGGCCCCAGGCTAAACAGAAGTTACTCTTCCTCAGCCTCCTAAGCTACATATTTGTTGCAGGAATAGAAAGGAAAGGGCCAGTGATTGACTGTTTAGCTCACTTGTGAAAGTATAGGTGATGTGAAAATGTGACATTTAGGATCCATTCCTGTGAATGTTAACTAGTTACACCAAGTGGGACAAGTGTACCTGCAAAGATTGAAAAAGGTTCAACTCAAGGTACCTAGCAGCTCCAGCTCAGGAGGGTAGAGGCTTCAAATTCTGGCCCCAAATCCCAAGTGAGCACCTGCTGAGTAGCTAGTAGCAATTTTGAGAAGGTTGGTAGCGCCTAAAATGGGGGGCTGAGGCACCTACAGACCAGTTGCCACTGGAGAGACCTGAGGATGCCAGCTGTGATGCAGAACTGCAGAGTATGGTTAAGCTCTGCTGAGCTCAGTTAAGTTACATCAGACCTGAACGATCTGTTTTAAAGGATGTAGCTGTACCTACAGATGGAATAACTGTGCAATGCCATTACACAAATAAATGACGTGCAGAAAGAAAGTCCACCTGTGGGTGGGTGAGCAAGTTGCTCACCTATAGTCTTCCACACCATTTGCTTTGCAATAAAAGGGAGTTGTCAGAGACTGCCAATAGGAGCTGTGTCTCCCAGCTTTGCTCTCCCTTACCATATTTCTGAGCAAAGCCAGCTGATTAGGTAGGGTCTGGTGTGACTGACCTTACATCTGGTTTGAAACCTGCACAGCAGTCTGTTGATTCACTCTAACAAACACAGATACTAACTTTCAAGATGCAGCCTGCGATGACTTCATTCAGACAGGCTTGGGAGGGTTACTTTAGGTCTTGGTTTAGGTGTGTGTTAACTCGCTGTAGAGTTCAGCAAGTTGCTGTGGGTCAGGACAATTCTAACCTGAGAAATGAGGGATGCTGAAACTCTGCATGCACACAGACACACACAGCAGTACACAATACAGTAGGAACAGGATTTTGAATGCAATAGTTTATATATATGAGAAATGGTGAAGTATAGTGGAGGGAACATGGGATCATGTTGTAGGAGCATGTGTTTCTGGAGTAATTCAACCCTTATCTGCACAAGGAAGTATTTGCCAGTTAACTTCAATTGGCATTGCTATACCAGAAAACCCTCCTAACAAGTATAAAGTTCATATTACTTTCCCCAAGGAAATAAAGACTTATCTTGTTGGAATAACTGTTGCATTCTGGACCAACATAGTTAGGCTAGCAAATCTTGAGGAGTAAGACCTCTCTTTAGCTTTTCACTTCTCTGTAATTCAACTTTTTTAATAATAAAATTGAATTAATCTTCCTTATTCTGTAGCTTCCAGAAATACTCAGAGAAATCACTAAAGATTTGTAAAATACTTTCAGAAATAAGATACCTAACACACTCTACTGTGCTGTGGAGTACAGTTTGCATGCTGTGAGTACTCACACAATCTCTTAGACTAGCTGTTGTCTCTAGCTGGTGGCAGCATCCACACAGCTGTTTAGGAAAATGAGATGTGGTCTGTGTGGCTGCCAGTTTCTCAGAGGTAATCTAGTTCCCATCTATTGCATTTCTGTGGGGAAGAAAAAAAAATCTGAGCTCATCAGGCATGTGGCCGTAGGCATGCAGTCCTGAATTACAAGCAAAAGGTAGCTTTGGTAAAATCTTTTGGTATACAAGAAACCCAGGGTATCACTGTCACTGCACAGGTACCACAGGGCAGTTCCAGCCTTCCCTTGTCTCATCCATCTCTAAAATTTTCTTCTTGTTTCTGCTTCTACTGTTCTTTAACATGTTTAGTTTGACTGAAAAGGGTACTGTAATGTTGCAGACTGATTTGTTAAAGATTAGACAATTAATCTCGCCCAATATTAGGCTTCTATACATAAATTAAAGGTCTTCATGGGTATGATATGTCAGACCCACTTTTAGAATCAGATTGATTTTGCCTGAACAGTGTGTACATCTTTCAGATGCTTGTATAGGAGGCTTGGCATTGTGCGCATTAAGATGTTGGATGAATCACATCGTAGAGGTCTTTACTCTCCCTGTGTCTAGGCCTCTGATTAGTCTTCTGTGTTGATGGAAATAAAGCAATTGCTTTTGCTTTTATTTTAGGTCAGTTTCACATTTTGGTTTTCAGGCACTTGGCAGCTGTGTAATGTTTGGTCTGCAAACACTCACAGGGAAGGGCTCAATCCAAGCCAATTATTTTCTTTACAAAGAGATAAAAACTCAAACATTTTTCTTTACTCTCACATTTTGTAAAACATTTTTCTGTTTTCCCACCCCAAAAGGGAAGGTTCAGGCTCAAACTACTTATTCCTATACCCTTCATATGTTTAAAGATCTCCTCTTCCCACACTTAACCCAAGATTTTTGTGTGGTTCTGTGCTTGGTTTTGATGGAGGCGGAAGTTTTTTTAAAACTCTTCTTTAACAGCCCAGTCATTTTGGGAACTGGAAAAGGAATGGACATATCTACCCCCTGCAACGCAGGCACACGGACTAATGCTGACCTATTCCTACCTAAGCTGGTACATCTGAATGATGCACGGCAGATGTCTTTGGAGAAACTAGCTTTGGTTTAAAAGCAGCAGGTTTCCTTGGAAAGACCATCCCTCCCAGGTGCTGTGCTACACTGCAACCCTCGTGCTTGTGCTGCTAGATGCAATGCTGCTGGATGGATCAGATGTCCCTACGCCCATGCTTTGCTGTGTGGTGTAGACGTGCCAGCAGCCACCACTTGACACTGCTATCACCTCCGCTTTCTTACCATGCAATGGAGAGTGCTGTTCTTAGGAGCCTCCAAAGTGGAATCACAGGGAGTGTTTAAAGCCAGCACTGTCTGTAAGTTGTTTATAAGTTCCAAATCTCACTTCAGCTGTTTTCCCATTGAGAAGTTCTCAGTTAAACTGCAGATCCAATCTGCATGCCTCCTCCCCCTCATAAAAGTCTAGAGATCAAGATAATGGAAGAACACTAAATATATGCCAGATACTTGATGGAATAAGTGAGCATATTGTGATTAAAGGCAGTGGATCATATCTTCAAACAATGTAGATGTGTACAAACTTATCTCAGCCAAGAATGTAGGCCCACTGTCACGTTTTCAGCTAGAACTGAAGTTAACTCATAAATGTAAGAGATTTAGATAGAAGGTCAGTCAGGCTTGTCCAGTCTTTCTTGTACTGGAGGCCAGGTGGGAGCTCTGGGCTACTTGCACTTAAGCCCCAAGTCAAGAATAGTGGTGTCTTATATGTTCCTGGTGCAGGAGGGACACCTCTGATTTCCACTCCTACTTTTCCTTTTCCTTTGTGGACGCAGCAGCTGCTACATCCCTTGAAGCAGAAGAGGCTCCCTGTGACACAAAGCAGACACTGGATCTGAACAAGACTACTTACCTGTTTGAAATAGTTTGGTCGGTCTCTGATGTCATTGTTCGAGGAATGTTTCATGTGGGATGCGCTCATTCTCGTTTGCACTGTATAACCTAAATATGGGGTGCTCATAGGCAGCCCAAGAGCTACTTCCAACCCATCAATGAGTCCACCTGTACCCTGAACAGTTTCTCCTTTTTAATCAAATAGTTTTAAATTATATATTTATCTGACTATATAATTCAGTACTCAGCTGTTAAGAAGCTGGACAAACCTGTCTTGTAATGTTGGTTTCTCAGTCTCTCTGAGGGCAGAGGTATGAGTTACAGGAATGATTCTTTCTTAGTTTTCTGTGTTCCATATAAAGACTGTTGAAAGGTTTTACTACCCCATATCTTTTGAGCGTGGACTTCTCCTGCATAGGATAATCAAGACTGAGGAGAATAAGGCCTGTTTTATGTCTCCCTATGGATAAGGAAGACTTAGCAATTCTAGCACCACCAGAGATGAAGAAAGCAGGTGAGAAAGAATCAGCTCAAAGATGACACCATCAGACACCAAAAGCCAATAATGTCATCTGCAGGAACTTTGTTTTTAATAGATGCATTAAATAGTTTAGCCTCTTTTGTTTCTTCAGCTGATATATTTTCAGTCGTTTTCTTTAAAGATCATTTTCTTTACAGTGTTGGAGAATGCAGAAATCAACATGTTGGGCTTGTTTGATTGCTGCTGCACTAAACAGCAGACCTCTGGCATTAATGGAAAGTGACAATTTAATTGAAAAGATCTAATTTTCCATTTCCTGGATCTGTGAAATGTGATTTTAAATATAAATGAGAGTCAGACCCAAGTGGGTGATCCAGATTGATTCATTTAAATTAACATCAGTGTCTGAGGGGAAGCTCTTGTGCCCATTTCTAAGTGATTTTTAAGGTGGATAGATTGTGAAGCAGACAGATGAGATGAACAAGCACGTTAGCAGGTGAGACGTGAGCATAGCACAGAAGTCATGGTTACCTGAATGGAAGAGAGCACAAAAGGAGGGAGCTGCTGGATGCAGGGATGCCAATTAAACCACGATGGGCAGTGGTGTTTTCAGATCCATCCCTCTTCTCTTGGTCAGCCCACCAAAAGATAAGAGATGTCTCTGGAGCCTGAAAGAGGTCCCTGTCTCTCTCCTGAGATTTCAGCTATGGGAAATGCTGAGAGCTCCTTCATTTGACACATGCTCTGCTTTCAAGGGAAGATCTCTCCCTTGGGCCAGCACAGGCACTACTGAGCTATACAGCAGCTGACTTCCTGAGGATAATGTGCGTAATGGGAGTCTGGTAATGGCAGAGAAGCTAGTCAGAGGTGAGGCAAAGTCATGCTAGTGGCAAAGTGCATTGAAGTTGATGAGGGAGTGATGAAAACTAATTCACCCTTTCTTCTTGCAGAATTTACAAGTGTTATGAAGTGACGATGTGCAGCAGCATTGCCCAGCTTTAAATGATGTATGTTATCCAGGCTGTAAAATGCTTCATTTTGAATGACTTCCATGTGACAGCCATAAACATGCCTTTTTTCCCACTGCTCCATTTATTGCTGCCAGGCTCAGGCCTGCTGTTATCCCACTGCTTATTGTTACTGGTCTCAGTGGCTCTGAAACAAGAACAAAACACCTTGCTCATTGGAGTAAGCATCTGGGAAGGCATTTTCCATTACCTTCAATATCCCTGTCTTTTCCCTCTCTTATATATAATCTTTCACAGCCTTGCAGCATCAAGGATACCTGATCCAGGCTTTTCCCCATTTCTGGTGGGAATTTCTTGATACTCTTGGATGAGAGGTGTGCTTATGAGAGTCAGGAGCTGTACAAGCTGTCTTGCTGTTGTTGGGGAAGTCATATGTACTACGTATTGGGGTTTATTACTTGAAGGTGATTTGTGAATGCTGGGCCATGCCTGCCCTTTCATTATTGCCGAGCTGCCCTCAAGAACTGGCCTATATGATGTTTTGTATCGTACTGTTGTTCATGAAAACCAAATTACGTACGGGTTAGTTTATTATTCCTGGGTCACTCATGCACATTTGCACAGACAAGCCAGGTATCAATCTGGATTATACTTTCTGTTATAAAAGCATGCATGCCTATATGTAAACCTACACCAAAAAGATCTGCATTCATACACTAACCCTCAGCTTTTTCTTTGCCTGCATCACTTGAGGCAGAACACATCTCGTGGTAACCTCAGAGGCAGGTTGTAGAAAGATGAGTGCAGACCAGTGAACTGGGTGGTTAGCTGGTAGTTTAGAGGTCTGGACTCTGTTCTCTGTTTTCATTTTGGCCTGCTGCTTGACCTTGGGTCCTCTCTTTGCTCATCTTGTCTATTCATATTGATGGGTTTCACTCAGTCTGTACTGGATGCAAGTACTCAAGTCAAGGTTTCAGGGCATGTCTCCACTGCAGTCTTAATCTGTGCTCCTGCCTATGCATTTGCCTAAACTTACTACTGTGTCTGCACAAGAATCTTGCTTGTGCGGCTTGGGTTAAGTGGTAATGCTCAAACTGGTCCCAGCTGCTAATCAGTGGATTCCTGACAATGCATTTTGTTATATATTCTTGGCTTGACAAGAGCTGTTGACTAAAATTGCTTGTATCCCAGAGGCCCCCACCTGCTAGGGGTCACAGTAGCCAGGTAAGCACAGCAGGCACCAAAATAATTTGTAAAATATGTAGCAATCTCCCACTTCTCTGCAAGCCATGCAACCTTCGTCATCCCATTATTGGCCAGTGTACGTCACTCATGTACCAAAGTGAAGAGTCACAGTGTGACTGGCTCTGGGAATTTTCAAGCTGTCTCCCTTTCTCCTGCTCTCTCCCACTTGCAGGAATTGTGGAGATGCTGCACCAGGGCAGGAAACTTGCAGAGTTCTTCCAAAACCCTCCCATCAGACTGGGACCTACCCCACAGTAAGTCTTTTCCTAATTTGTAGCCCATGTGTGTTAACTAATATGAATTGCTTCAACCATTAGCAAAGAAATCTACTGGTTCGGTATAAAGGGACTGGTGCTGGTTTGAGTCTTTTCTTGGCAAGGCAGGACAGGAGTTGCGGTTCTTCCATAAGTTTCTTAACACTCTAATAATATTTTAAGAGAATAAGATTCATCACTCTCACTACTATGCAGTTTTTGTCAATAATTATTGCTGGAAAATACCAAGTATTTCATGTCTGAAAATTAACATTTTTGGTGCCCCTAATTTCTCAGCTAGTGTATGATGCTACTCATGTTGCCTGCTCCAAAGCTGTGACTGTTGATGATAATTTTGCTGGTGAGTTGAGATGTAGGAAGACCCACCTGGATACTTTTATCTGTCCACAAATGCTGTTTCCTGACACCATTAAGTAGCGGCCTCAATAATTTAAGAAACAAATCTGACCAATGATGTGTTCTGTCCATGAAAAAAACATCTGTTGTTCACCATAGTAAATGAATCACTCTTTTCAAAGTCATTTGCCAATGGATTATAATTTAACCCTTATCTGGAGTGTGAACCAGTAACCTGAACGATGACCAGATGGTTGAGGAAAGTAAGTGTTGTTTCCTCATTCCTCCCAAGTGGTTGTGCAGAAAATTGATATTGTAGCATTTGTTCAGCTTGTGTACTCATAAGGCCTCCTCCTTTTCCTGCTTCGAACCAGAGTTTGTGTGGTACTACTAACACCATTAAAAACTACAGCATCCAAGAAGGACTGATTCTACAGAGAAGGGTGGAGAGCCAAAATCCTTTAGCTTAGAGGTAACTGGCTCCTGAATGGGGCATTCTCAGAGCATGCCAAGTTGCACATGGATTGCGCTGCTCTGTTCTTCCAAGAAAGAAACATACCTATCGAACTGTCCATCAGGTGCCTGGCATTTTGTGGATGCTTGGAATAACTAATGGTTAAAAACAAAGTCTGGAGACTCAGATCATGCTAGCTGTAACTCTATTGACATCAGTGAGATTAGACCTGAGGTTGCTATTTCTTGTCTTTTTTTAGGTCACAGGGCCTTTTATGACTGATAATTAAGCCTCAGATCAGTTCTCTGAATTGTATTTCATTACAGTTATGCACTGAGTCCAAGATTTCTGTTAAACTAATTTTCAAGGTGCTGAGAATTTGTTTTATTTCTTTATTGTCTCTGCTGCAAGTACACATTATTTCCTAGGAGGCTGTCTGGCTGTAAGTGACCTGAAGGCCACAAAGGCAATGCTACAGGTAGGAGTAAGACTCAGAAGTCCTATCTCTATGACAGTTCTTCTAGTCTTAAAGTATTGCTTACTCAGCAATGTATTTTTCAAACACATGTGATCCAGATTTCTTTAAAGAAACATGTCATGATTTTTTTGAAAAAGCATTAGCCTGCTCCCATGCCTTGAGAATCCTTTTCATTCTGCTTTATAGAATCAGATCGATTCCAATACCCAAAGAAGTTGCTCATGGGAAGCAAATCCCTCATTATCCTCAAGCTAGATCTAAATGATGAGATTTTTAGTTACGATTATATCAATAAATTACGATCAGATGATGTTACAAGCACCTAAGGGAGTCACATGGGGTGAGATTCACCCAATGTAGATACTCACATCTGAATGAGATACTAAGTCCCCCTGATAATTAATGAAGAGAAAAAAAGATACGGCTCAGGCATGGTTCATTTCATTCCCATGTTGCTGATGAAAAGATAACAGATAAATCTCACTATAAAAGTATCTGTTTCCATTAGCTATAAAATGAGCTTAGCATGACTACCTCAGATAGAGATTCACATCATAAACATCTCAAGTTGGTGAGATAAGCTCCCCAGAGGATGAGATTCCACACAAAAGGTGAGTACAAATGTGGAGGTCACCCTGTGAAGTGAACTCTGTAGTGCTAGAGCCCAGAGTCAGAAAAGAAATTATGTTTGCAGGGTGCTAGAGAAGTCACAACTTGCAAGACTCAGAGTCAGAAGCTCTGGTGCCTGCAGGAAGCTTGCACTTAAAATGCCAATAATGAGATTTGCAAGATACCTGCCAGAAAAGTGAGGTATGACATATGCTGAAGGGACTCTGGTTATCCACCAAGTTGGTTAACTGAACATGAACAAAGGTCAGCAGGATAAGTCTGTGCAAGACCCTAGCAAAAAAAGCCCTTTAGTCAGACTAGGGCATGTTTATGATACTGATAAACCCAGCCTGTAAATGCCTCCATGTCAGAGGTGCAGGCAGGAAAGCCCTGTGAGTACTTGCATTGTGAGGATGTGAGGTTCCCCATAGTACTGACAGTTTTTGCTCCCAGTCCACACTATGAGTTAGTCTTATTCCAAGGGCACTGGGACAGCCTGAATGGGATTTGAGGTTCCCATTGATTCTTACACTCCAGACTGCCATTTCTGTCTTTCCATCCCCTCCATATCTCAGGTTTCAATCACTGCTCCATACAGTGATTTCTTTGTCCCAGCAGGAACAGAGTAGCAGCAAATATTTCACCTAAAAGTAAGCTCCTGGACTATCTCCCTGGAGAATAAAAAGCCCCCCCTCTGAAGTCACCATAGCCCTGCAGACAGGAATGGCTGTAACACCTGTTGTAAGGTTGGATAGGCTCTAGTGCAGATAGCTTGTGCTGAGCTCTTTCATGCTACAACTACACTGTTGGCATCCAAGCTAGTATCTGCCTGCACCCATGTTAACAAGTCTGAAGTTAATTCAAGCACTGCTACGTGAGTTTCAGTGCTTGTGGGTTTATAGATATTGTAGGTGCAGCCATGGTCTGGCAAAACAGCAGCAGGTGAAGTCACAGGGACAAGACAAGCTCTACTTGTGAAGGTGAAGCACAGCTCTGCTGCTAAAACTGCATCAGCACAAGAGACTTCTGCTGGCATAGCCATCTGGTTTAGTGACCACTGGTCTCCTAGCCCTGCCACACTAGGCAGAGGTGTAGGGCTGAGATCTGCCTGTTAACTGCAGTGGTTCAGTAACCTAAATAATCTTGCCCAATGTCTTCATTATCAGTATGAGCTGAGTTCCTCTGATATTCCAGAGAAATCTAGCTACTTTAGCAGGCCTTTTCTATACCAACATAATGACAAGAGTAGTTAACAGGCCAGAAAGGGACTAAGCCAATAATTCCCAAATGCCAGACTTGTGGGCCATGCTGTGAACCTGAGACCTGTTACAAGGTCTGCCACACAAGCAGAGAAGTGTCTGCTGCAGCTATTCTCATGGAGAGAGTTGGGCATGGTGCCAAGCACACAATGCGACTTGTGAGCCATCTGCAGACCATGCTCTGAGGTCCCAATTGGCAATCTTGGATGCCATTGTGGGACACCAGCATAAAACTTGGTATCCTGGAGTTCTGACTCCTCACTCTGATTTTAGCTCATTTCTGTAAATCATAATTAAGAAAAAAAAGAAAGAATAAAAAAAAAAAAGAAAAGCAGCAGATCAAAACCCATGTGTATTCCTTAAGAGCCATTAGTTTAGTGAGAGACTGTTAACACTATGAGATTTCCTGAGCATTGCAGAGATTTGTCTGTTAACGAGAACTTTATGAAATGTCCATTATCACCACCTACCTACCAGGGGAGCTAACAATTTCACACCCTTTTTATTCTTAGTTGCACATTATACCCTCTTAACAACATTTTAAAAATAACTGCAGGAAGAACTGAATCACACATGATTTGAACAATTAGAAGTGACAAGCTGTTTTTCTCATCTAGTAAAATATGTCCATTTGGCATACTTTGCTGTCTAGCAGAGCTCTTTTATTGACACCACTCCAGTCTCTAAGGAAGACAAGCTATTATTATTATTATTATTTTTTATTATTATTATTGTTGTTGTTGTTGTTGTTGTTGTTATTATTATTATTATTATTATTCCGTTTAAGAAATGGACATCTCTGCTTTCAACAAGATTAATATATTGAATGCACAGGAGTTATTTTATAGACCCTGAATTTATTGTTATGAAGCAGACATGGGAAACTGAAGACACGAGGCCAAGCCAAGTGAGTCCTTGTGAAAGACTTCCCTCCTTGGTCTACAGAGTTAGCCAGAAAAAAATTAATTGGCCCTCCTGCCTGTAGCATCTCCTATTTATAGACCAGGCCTTGTAATGGCATTTGGTCCTCCACTTAATAAACCTTTAAGGAGTTTGAGAAGGTAGTGCAGTCCATGTTAGGGGTGGCACAACTGTTCTCTAGGCAAAGCAGAGGCCCTGAGTTGCGGATGTTATGCAGTCATCTTTATACCAGCCAGATATTTTTTTCTTTCCATCTATGAACAGTCAAGTTCAGGTTCCTTGCTGAGCAACTAGCTTCACCTACCAGGCAAGCTGAAAGTTAGGATCCACAAAACGTTTGCAAAGATCCAGATACCTAAGGATGCTTAAAGCCTAACTCCTATGATCTTTCTCCCTGGACACCTACCACAAGGCATAGCCTTAAGCTTCTATATCACTTTTAGAAATGAGTCACTTATGTCTCAGTTTTAAAGGTTTATATGTGCCTAAAAAGGCAGGTAAGTGGTTAGTGGATATTTCAGAAGTCCTTTCATATCTAACTTCTATCAAATCAAAAAACTGTCAGATGACTTAATGCTTTGAAAAATCCTAGAAAGAAGATTTCTATAGCTGAGTACATTGCAAAAGCATATTTGTGCCAAGTGTTTGACACTGTCCCACACAACATCTTTGTCTCTAAATTGGAGAGACATAGATTTGATGGAGGGACCATTCAGTGGATAAGGAATTGGCTGGATGGTCACACTCAAAGACTTGCAGTCAACGGCATGATGTCCAAGTGGAGAGCAGTGATGAGTGGCATTCCTCAGGTGTCAGTATTGGAACTGGCACTGTTTAACATCTTTGTCAGCAACATGGACAGTGGGATTAAGTGCACCCTCAGCAAGTTTGCCGACGACACCAAGCTGCATGGTGCAATTGACACACTGGAGGGAAGGGATGCCATCCAGAGGGACCTTGACAGGCTTGAGAGGTGGGCCCATGTGAACTACATGAAGTTCAACAAGGCCAAGTGCAAGGTCCTGCACATGGGTCACAAATACAGTCTGGGCAGAGAATGGATTGAGAGCAGCCCTGAGGAGAAGAACTTGTGGGTATTAGTGGATGAAAAACTGAATATGACCCAGCAATGTGCACTTGCAGCCCCAAAAGCCATTTGCTTTCTGTGCTGCATCAAAAGAAGCGTGACCAGCAGGCCAAGGGAGCTGATTTTCACCCTCTACTCTGCTCTGGTGAGACCAGAGCATAATGGTTTTAAACTGAAAGAGGGTAGATTTAGATTAGGTATTAGGAAGAAGTTCTTCACTGTGAGGGTGGTTAGACACAGCAACAAGTTGCCCAGAGAAGCTGTGGATGCCCCATCCCTGGAAGTGTTCAAGGCCAGGTTGGACAGGGCTTTGAGCAACCTGGTGTAGTGGAAGGTGTCCCTGTCCATGGCAGGGGGTTTGGAACTGGATAATCAACCCAAACCATTCTGTGATTCTAAGATTTAACATCTTTAGCCTCTGTTACCCCATAAGTGAAATGAAAGCTATCATAACTGCCCATTTCCTTGGGGATGATGACAAGATTTTGCTAGGAAATAAAGAGGTCTAGAGCATGAGCGCTGCTAAAGAAGGTTAAGTAGAGCTGAGGGATGTGAGAACATCCTAGTTTCTGATGTTGTGTCTCTTGCCATAGAGAAAAGAGGAGGCTGAAGCATTTCTTTTTACTGGACTCTTATTTCTCATTTTTGCATACTGGTTAGCTTCTTGCCTTCACACATTTCAGATCCTCTTTGCTCTGGTCTGCTCCTCCCGTCTGCCACATACACAGTTTATCTCATCCCACCCTCTTGGATGGTAATGGAAGGTTAATTATCCAGTGAGAGACAGTATGACTCCTTCTATCTCTCTGGGCACTGACATAGTGCTCATAATTGTCATATCTACTTCAAATAGCATGCTAGGTATTTCAGGAGATGAAAAATGCTGTCTATGCTACCAGCAAATCCCATTCTTTTCTCCTTGATCCAAATCTTTTTTTTTCTTCATCTGTTTTCTAGAAGCAAAACAATCATGCTTTCATTGTGCAGTCTGTTAGCAAAAAAGCAATGTCTAACACTTAAAAATGTCTTGTTGTTTTACTGTCCCCTTCTGTCCCTTGAGGCTAAGTAATCCCTTATGAAAAATCTGACCCTATTATCATGGAACTGTAAACTCAGAAGAAATCAATAGGTGTCCACTTTCTGGTGTGCCAAACAAATCTGGATAAAGCACATCAAAAAGAGAAGACTGATCCATTTCCATGGTCCCAAAGGGAGAAAGCTTAGTGCATTGCTGTGCTTCCTTGCATAAACTGTAGTGACTACAGAACAGGGGATCTGCCTGGTACCCAGAGTTTCTCCATTTCTACAAAGCATTAATCTTATTTATCTTAATTCTTCACAGAGGAAATCTTTGTTAGGTAGTCCAACAAGTAATCCTGTTAGTACTTTGGTTCTGTAACATAGTGTGGGTGAACCCATGAAACGCTGATGCTTCACTCTCTCACTGGGGCAATGGGAACTGATAGCCCTGAATCCTTTGCAGATCTGACTGCAGAGAATTCATTCCAGCAGTTATAATTTGTCCCCTCAGCATCTTTTTTTTTTTTAATTAGACATAGAATTCTAGTCTTTTTAGCTATCAAAAAGTATATTTAAATGCAGGTGAAGTGAGGTGTTTGATTCTCTGTGTGGTTTGGGAGAGGTGGGAAGGGGGACTGCAGGCTTTGCATCCTGAAAGAATTGGCTGCAGGAACAGGGGAATGAAGGAGGTTCCATGATGCAGTTGTGGAATGGCAGAGATTTGGAAAGTAATGCTTTGTAAAGCAGTGAGATTCTCAGTCTAATCACTGAATGTGTGTAGGAAGCAACCCTATGTTGGGCAGCTACATTGTGACTATATCTGCCTCCAGCAAGGAATATATGTTAATAGTGCTGTTATCATCACTGTTAACAGGAACAATCTAGGCAGTTTGCCTCAGGAACACCCTTTTGGACAATAGTAGCCTTCCTGCCCTCTCTTCACTTGAAGCAAGTCATAATTTACAGCTATACCAACAACAGTCACTGCAGCCCTCAGGCAACTGGATTACAACTCCAGCTAATGCAGAAAGGATTGAGCAAAAACTACACCTATTCTCTACCATATATATTCTACAAATGGCTTAAACTGGTGACAAACCCTACAAATTCCTCTATGTCATATTTCTAATCTGGGTAGCCTGCATAGGGCTGTGAAGTCAGTGTCTATTGCTTATGTAGTTGCAAACGATTTATGAATTTGTGGGATAACCTAAACACTGAAACCCATGGCACAAATTATCTCCGGTTCAGTTTCCATTGAATCCTAAGAGTTTGTGTTGGTGGAGCTTGTGTTTACTTTCTGATCCCTATTGCAGCAGCACAGTCAGGGCTACATCCAGGGTGGGGCAATCTACCCTAAGCCATTAATTTGAGTCCCAAAGAGGCAGAAGGATGTCAAATTCACAAACCTGGAAAAGCTCACTCTACAGATGTGTTATGAAACATCTGTGTTTTCTTTTTGTGTTGAGCTACAGTCTGGGGAATAAATTAAGAGTTGTTGGGTTTGTGGTTTTTTTCCTCTGTATAATGATTTTTTTCATTAACTGAATTTTAAAAATGGGAAATATTTGTCATTATGTGAGGAGTAATCTGACCAGTAACAGCCCAGCAAGAGACTGTCTGTTTGGGTCCATAACTCGATTTCTGCAAACATTCACATTCAAAGCCTCCTGCTTTCTTTTCTTTCATGAAACTTTTTTATTAAAATTATGCCAGAAACAGTCCAGATTTTCAAAAGTGAAAATTTATGGCAGAACTTGGACACCCAAACCTCCCCTGGAGAAAGTATTGCCAGCTCAGAACAATCCTTGATAGGGCAGGAGACCTGGTAATGGGGGACATGGAAAAGTCTGAAGATCTCATTTCCTTCTTTCCTTCTTTTCCTCAGTCTTCACTGTCAAAGTCTGCCTTCAGCCTCCCAGAGCTCTGTGCCTTGTGGCAGAGTTTGAAGGAGACAAATATTGCTAATGATAGGGGAAGATTAAGTCAGAGACTGCGTAAACAAATGCATCAGCATGGGGACATGTACAAGTCCTTGGGATGGGATGGCATGGATCCAAGGATTATGAGGGAGCTGGCTGGTGTCATTGCAAGGCCACACTCTATCATATTTGAACGATTATGGTAATTGGATGAGGTTCCCAATGTCAAGAAAAAGGCAAATGTCACACCCACCTCCAAGAAAGGCAAGAAGGAGGATCTTTCTTAGCAAGAACCTTGCTAGCAGGACAATTACATCAATTCAGTATTCATGAGGCTGCATCTGGAGAACTGTGACCAGCTTGCAGGAGGGAGTCCAGCAGAGGACCACAGCAGAGATGGTTGGGGAGGGACGTGGGAGGAGATACTGAGACAACAAGGTTTGTTTAGCCTCAAAAAGAGAAGGGCAATACGAAAGCTAATTGCCATCTTCCACTACCTGGATGGGGGGCTACAGAGGAGACGGAGACAGATTCTTAGAGATGCACCAGGAAAGGTACAAGTGGCAATGTATGCAGTTTGCAGTAAAGCAAACACTAACCAAATGTAAGGAAAGAAATTTTCATCCTGAAAGTGACTATGTACTGGAACAGGTGCCCAGAGAAGGCTGTGGAGTCTCAGCCTTGAGCAACTTCACCTAGCTTTAGAAGTTAGCCCTGCTGTAAGCAGGAAGTCTGGTCAGATGGCCTCAGGGATGCCTTCCAGCCTGAATTCGTCTGTGGTTCTATGACTCTTAAGTGTTAGGGCTGAAGAGTCTTTCACGGGCTCTCT
This sequence comes from Elanus axillaris, assembly GCA_026212715.1. NCBI lineage: Eukaryota > Metazoa > Chordata > Aves > Accipitriformes > Accipitridae > Elanus > Elanus axillaris. The sequence continues at coordinate 1,192,224 of JANZLQ010000057.1, read as the reverse complement.
TTCCTGTGTGTATTCCCAAAGAGTAAAAGAAAACAAGACAGTCGGGACATAATACATAACTGTTAAGTCACAAAATAATTTCCTTGCCCCATTAGAACAAACAAGGAAAGTAAAATACTTAAGTGGACCAGACTATTCTGTTCTTGGCTTACTGTTGTTTGGAGGGTTGTGATTCCAGGTGAAGACCATGGGTACTATCACTTGCCATAAAAGTGAGACTATTTTGCAGGGCACCTTCTGGCTTTTTAGCAGTAGGCTAGATTTATTTGCAATAACTTGAATTTATTCCAGTGTGTCTGAATGCTTTCAAATGTAAGGAAGTCCAAAGTGATGCTGCTGATGGCTCAGTGAGATCATGACTTCTAGTGTGGATCAGTGGGATGCAGTATCATCTGACACATCTGTGTGCTGGTCTTCTGCTGGGATCTTCTTTTCCTGCAATCCCAACATTGCACTGCATCATCAAAGCTGTTTTCTTTTAAATCCTAAATTTAACAAGTATCTAAAACCTCCAAGTCCGCATAAAAGACACTAATCTCTTAAGATCGTTCTGACATCTTCTTTTGATGCTGGAGCTCATTCATCTTAGGATCTTTCCACTATGGAAGTGAATATGCTGGGGTGAATAAAATCAACATGATAGACAGACAATCGCTTATTGATTAAAACCACTGCTCCTTAATGTCATCAGCTTGGTATGGATATTTACCAGCAAGCATAATCTTACTAATACAGTGAGGCCAATACCAGTGTATAGCAAAGACTTATGGAAAAACCACATTGTGCAACATTTCTATTACTTTCATGCAGCACACAGTAATTTCACCACTTTCAATTCCACTTTCAAATTTACATTCTACAAGAATCTGTAGAAACATCTTGTATGCATTCCCCACCCACACAAACACATGCATACACATGCATAGTGTAAAATAGTCCATTAATGATTGTTATTCATATGCCATTTGGTCTCATATTTACAGCTGCAGTTTTTTCAGCTGAGAAACCAGCCTAGTTAACACACTGGCTAACTGCTCCAAAAAAGTTGTCATTCTTTTTTGTCATGTAAAAAGCCACTCCCATGCACCTCTGTTGTGGTTTAACCCCAGCCAGCAACTAAGCACCACGCAGCCACTCACTCACTTCTCCCCCACCCACTGGGATGGGGAGAAAATAGGGAAAAAGAAGTAAAACTCATGGGTTGAGATAAGAATGGTTTAATAGAACAGAAAAGAAGAAACTAATAATGGTAACACTGATAAAATGACAACAGTAATAATAAAAGGTTTGGAATGTACAAATGATGCACAGTGCAGTTGCTCACTACCTGGTGATCAACACCCAGTTAGTCCCCGAGTGGCGATCCCCCTGCCCCCACTCC
>JANZLQ010000057.1:1156413-1190743 GCA_026212715.1 Elanus axillaris | reverse complement strand
GATGTGACATCCCATGGTATGGAATACCCCGTTGGCCAGTTTGGGTCAGCTGCCCTGGCTGTGTCCTGTGCCAACTTGTTGTGTCCCTCCAGCCTTCTCACTGGCTCGGCACCAGAAGCTGAAAAATCCTTGACTTTAGACTAATCATTACTTAGCAACAACTGAAAGCATCATAGTGTTATCAACATTCTTCTCATACTGAATTCAAAACATAGCACTGTACCAGCCACTATGAAGACAATTAGTTCTATCCCAGCTGAAACCAGGACAACCTCCCTTGAGAGCCTTACACACACCGTAACTCATGCTTCAATTCATCCTACTTAGCAAGTATGCCTGATGATAAGATGCTGTGTACTCTACCTTATATTAATACCCAGACTTTGAGTCCAGAAAAACCCCTTTAGCAGCCTCATGGACTAGTAATGATTCCTCCCTCTAATAAAAGGTTAATTCCATTTTTTCTTGTCCATCTTATCTCTTGGCCCAGAAACAAGCTACAAATATTTTTTGCATATAAAGCTGCCAAAACCCAGACTTCTTACGCAAGAGTAGCTGCTTAGGACTTCATCCTTGGTTGGCTGGCAGTGCAATGCTAGAGCAGAGCCCAGTTTCCTCCCCTCCTGGCTGCAGCACAGCTTTGATTACACAGACCATTGTACCTGCAAGTTCCCACATGGCAGCAAGATCTCTGCTTTGGCTTTGATTGGGTCATCAAAGTTATAGTGAAGTCATTGCCATGCACCTAATCTGGGGATGCCCTGCAGCCCTGAAAAGAAAGCTGTTCAAGGGTGTCCTGGGTTCAGCTGGGATAGAGTTAATTTTCACAGGAACCTGGGAAGGGGCATAGCCGGGACAGCTGACCTGAACTAGCCCAGGAGCTATTCCATACCATGTGCCATCATGCCCAGTATATAAATGGGCAGCGGGCTGGGGGGGGTCTCTCGGCTTTCAGTGGGGGAAGTGGTGGGGCATTGGGTTCTGGGTGGTGTGCAGTTGCACTGTGCGCGTGGGCCTTTGTTACCGGCTGGGCTGAAACCACGACAAAGGGGGATATTTGCATACGGGTGCATCTGCCAACAGGACAGTTTCATCAGTTTTAGGGCCGAGGCTTACTTCTATAATTAACTTCATGCTACAAACAGGAGTTGTCAGTTCACTTAAAATGTCCTTAGTATCTCTGATGGTTGCCTTGATACTATGTGTTCTCATTCTTTGCAAGCTTTTTTGGTTTTTGGGGCCTCTGATTTATAGAAAATACCACGTCTTTCTTCTCCTCCCCCACATACCTTTAATGTTTCACACTATTTCTTGGCATTTATCAATGTCAAACCCACATCAGCCTGTGCATAACTAGATAACAGCTGCATTACTCGTTGCTGTGAATGCAAGTCCCACCCCTGTTACTGTACCTTGGAGTTTCAGCTGACAGCCTGCTGTGCATTGCATGTGGACAGTCTCTCCAGCCTTGTGCTTCTTTCTCAACCAAAGGACTGACTTATCCTCTCTTCTTCATACTGTACAGAGTTTAATATAAAAGATAAAAGACATCAGCTTACATAACTGATGGTACAGATGTAGAAAGCAGTATTAAAGCCAAACATTGTGTGTTTCATGAAGCAGAAGCAACAACATATGCAGCAATTTCTTGTGTTCAGTGGCATTCATACATTGGGGTTCTTTCCAGATTGAACATTTGTTATTTGATTACTGTAGGAGTTGTCTATGCAAAAATATGCTGCTATTTGATTATCAGTGTAAGTAACACAACTGCAGTAACTCTGCTAGTGTTCTGTGTGGACATTCTTGTGCTGTAACAAGGCCATAAGCAAAGGGAGCTGTGCTGGACAGTATGTGCCTGTATTGCTTGCATAAACCATCGAGCACTCGAGCTCACAGTGAGCTTTTGTATCTTGAAAGAAGCAAAAGCATCAGATCTTATGCATCATCCTTCTAAACTCTCCCCTATTTTCTTATAATTACCTTCAGTCCTTGATACCGCTGTGGATATTCTTTGTAACAGTCTCTTCTCAAACACTGATTCTGCACTCTTAACACTGGCAGCAAGCCCCCTAGTCAGGCAGAGTCCACAGGCCTGGATGGATGCAAACATAATACGCAAAACTCATCCCTCAGGATTGGAATGCTAGTAAGAAATGGGTCCTTTGAGCACTTGCACCCTAAGATACATTCTTTACGAGGCACCATGCTGCAGAAAGCCAGGAAACACTCATAGTGTTAAATAGGGCTGAAGCCAGTAGTGTAGAATTAAGCAGGTCTCCATAAAAATAGCTTTTAGATTAAAGGAGGAAGGAAAAGAGGAAATGGTAGTTATCAAGGTGTGAGATGATGCCTAGTAGAGAACTTCAGCTGTGTAAGTGGAGATATTTGTGAGAAGCTGCAAGATATGGACTCAGTTGGCCTAAGGAGATAAAAACTACATTAAACACGATGTCCAGATTACAGGTCTAAATGAAAAAATGGTATCATAAGAAATTAAGCCAAAAGATCTAATATATTAGTTAAGATTAAATAAGGTTAAAATGGCAGCCAGACATCACAAGCAGAAGGTCAGTTGGAAAAAAAGAGAAATCAGCAGGGATGCAGTAACTTTTCCAGTCTTACACATTCAGGTGGTCACTTCCAGCTGAGCAGTGCAGGTCTGCAGCAGCTCTGCAGAGCAGTGTGGCAATGATTTGGGGTAAAAATGGGTGTGTTTCAGAACTAAATAAAAAGAGGTGATTGGTGGTGGTTGTTTAAATGCTGATGCTTCTGTAACTAGATGTGCCTTTTGCAATGCCAGTAGTGCATGATGCATTTGTGCTAGCTCACCATTCAGCCTGAGAAAATAGAATTCCAGCTATTGAGTAGAGAGCACTTTAAGACATTTGTTCTTCTTTTATGTCTATTAGTGGAGAGGAGCTGTTCAGCTGTAGCAGGTTGCAGGTGCATACTCTCTGCATAAGGATAATCTAGTCTGGTGTGCAAGTTCCTGGTCAATGACATAGACCCACAAAGGTAATTAACTGCAGCCCACTCACCCTTTTCCCCTGATCTCCATGTGCATTTTACCACATCTTCATAAGCTGTCATGAAGTAAGAACTGGCATCTGCTACATGCTATATATCCTGTGACTGTTTAAAGCAGCACAGAGGGTGCACATCATAGCAACCTTTCAGAAGATCTGTTGCCAGAGTTTTCCTCCTGTCATAGAACTCCACACCCATATTTGCTGGCTGTTGAATTCCAGACTGATTTGAAGGCAAGGGGCTTTGTTGTTGTTTAAAACTTTGCCTCTGAATACTGTTTGTGCTCCTTTATATTCAGGGAGTTAAAAATTCTGGTATAAATTGGTGCTTTTGTTCTCATGTATTTTGGGCCTACCATCAAATGCAGGCCATCACTCCCCTTCTTTTTCTGAAATCTGCTGCAAACTTTGCTTCTGTATCTCAGAACATGACTGCAAGGTTGTTTTAGTTGACTCCCACTACTCTGCTCCCCTTTGCAGCACACTGTTGGCAGTTAGGACAGTGATTTTGCCCTGTGTCAGTTTGCAAGTCTGAAGGGACCTTATTATGATTGTAATTACAACTCTCAACAAAATCAATGACACTTTCATTACTGGTATGAAGCATCCATTTTCTTTTGCCCCCAAGGAATGGATGCCTTATTGCAGTATGATGTTACAGTAGAGGCTGAAAATTAGCAGTTACAGAGTAAATCCACATCACAAGAAAGCTCTGTCATGAGGCTGCCTGTAATAGGCTGCCAGCAGAATTTGGCTCCTACTTACACTGAATTCTCTTATCAACAAATTTGGCATGAAAGGAACTACAGTCTTCTGCTAGATTTTCTGAGCTTGCCTGGACTTCACTGATCTGGTGGCCTCTGTCCTCATAGCAGCTCTTGCTATGAGTTGGAAAGTTGGAAAAGTGTTATTGCTCCAATTTGATATGGGAAAAGGAGGTTCTCAAGCAAATGCCTACCCAATGTGACACATCAGTGCAGGGACTGAAATTGTTCAGCTTACTTTTTAGGCACTTGACTAGGCACTTGGCCTGGTTCACAGTAGATACCTGTAGATTCAACAACAGGTGCCAGAGGATCTTGCTCCTGCACCATTGCACAGGAGCATACTGCTGCTCTGGTCTCACCCATGCTTCTGGTTTTCTTCCCCATGAACAGAGGGACAACAGGAAGAAAAAGACAGAGGAGCCTTGTGCATGGTCAAGCTTTACCCAGTTAAAGGCCTTGGACATAGCTGGGACATGTCCCAGCCCCAGGAATATGAATGTGTTTTCCAGAAGCACAGGGGCAGATTAAGGCACTGTGGGACATTATGACTACCCTAAGCCAGTGCTGTTGCTTCTTCCCTCTGCTGCTTTATCCTGCCTCTGACAAGGGTGCACCTGTTGTGCTGATAGAGCTGTTTGTGTGGTCACTGTGTGAACCAGATTGGAAGACTCTATCCCAAAAATAATTTCCTTTTTTGTTACTTTCTCACTGGAGTGGTTGCGCAAGGATGTTTACAGCACAGCTGCACTACTGAGGCATAGCCTGCCACTGGATGGGGTGTAAATGATAGAAGGCATCTCTGGGGAGGGGTCTGTAAGGAGAGCAAGGAGATGATACTTTAAATCAGAAAAGCTATAAAGCTCTCTGTAATGTAAAACTACAGCCGAAGTCAGTCAGCTCATCTTCTTGGGCTTTCTCTGTGATCACTAGGGAGGGATAAGCTCTTTCAGAGAGATGGAGAACAGGAGTCCTTATCTCCCTTCATTGATTATAGAGAGACCCCAGACAGTGAAATGCTTAATGTTACATGATACAAATACCCCCAAAGCAAGCAGTGAAGCCAAACCTCCACCATCTCGGGCATTTTTCCTCATGTTGTCTTCATATTAAGGAAATAATCTTCATTCTTGTGTTAAGAGCCTGCCAAAATAGCAGAACCACGCTCCTGAGTGTAAAATTATTTTGTAACAGCAAACAAACAGGAATCTGAATCCTAACTACCAGCACTGACAGTCCTCATCTCCATGGGTCTTTTTTTTTGTTTTCAGAAATTATACCATGTTTAAGATAGGGCCCTACTCCATTCCTACCTACTATAGACAATCTTTAAAGTCTGCCTTGACTTCTTTTTTTGTTTCTTCTGCATAATCCTTTCTTAGTCTATGAGCCACATTTCACCTCTGAGGTTGCTTACCCAGCTCCCACTCCACCCTGAACTGTGCTGCAAAATGCTCCTTCATTAATTCAAATGAAGTCTGGGCTAAAAAGGAGGGGAAACTGCACTATACCATATTCTAGCTGAGCTGGAACAAGGAGGCTGCAGTTCCCTGCCCATCAATACCAGTTTCTGTGCTCTGCAGGATCATGTGGCAGTGCAAATTTGATATGGGTGAGTCATGAGGTCAGGATGCTCTTTTGGGCAGGTTAATTGCAGGAGAGCAGATCTTACCTGCTGAGCTACTCCTTCAAAATATTTTGAACATCTTTCAGCCAGCAAAGAGAGTTGAGTTCAGCACCTCACATCTTGAGACCACAATGGTTTTGATCCATGACCATATACCCTGGAAGTAGAATTACCATCCCAGGGAAGAAGCCCAGCTTGAGAAATGTCTGCCAGCAAAGCAAGCATCCTATATTTTCTCTTGTGAGGATAGGATTTATACTCACAGACACTCTGGTCCAGCCATATCAGAATTTGCAGTGTTTATTTATATAAGCTGAAAAAAGACCACCCAGCTATTGCGACCACACAGTTGTCAAAAGCCATCAACCAAGAAAAATGATTTTGCGTGTTAATTGACCATTGAATAGCATGCTGTGACTTTCTGTCTTTCTTTGCTTTGCTCAGTCTCCCTGTGAATTACAGACCAAGACATCTACCATACTGTAGGTCTATTTTTTGGCATTTTCAGCTGACAGACATACAATTCAGCTCAGACACACTGCACTAAACATGGTTATAGCACAATCAGATTGTAGATTTATTTTTGTAAGTTAAGTTATTCTATAGATGTAGATTATACAATAGCTGCATTAAGATAGAATTACCCCATTAAAATATACTACATAAAAGTCCTAAACATATCAACAACTAATCAGATCCCACAAGAAGATACAGTTTCATGGTATACAGGAGAATTAAAGCATATATCTTTCAAAGAGTTTGCTGTATTTAAATTGAAGTTATAACCTTCTTGTGTCTTAGATCATTCCAACCCCCAGTACTGGCACAATTAGTTTTAGTTTTTATCTGTCTTCTGTGGCATACATCCAGTAAAAACAATATGTAAGACAATGTCAGAATGTCCTTATGCAGAATCACACTGTTTAAGTAAATCTGTGCAGCACTGTACTATTTGTTAAACTGTTACACCTTCCTGTTTAGATTTTGCATTCCCTTCCCACTCCCCCACCCAAATATGCTTAATTAATATTTTTTTTTGTTCTACTTCAGCCCATGTTTAATGAAACCCTCCACATAAAACTATGAGCAAAGTCATTCCTCTTACAACAAAATGCAAGATTATTCTCAACCTGGTAATTAGAGTTTAAGCTATTTATAGTCAGTCAAAATGAAGTAATTAACAGTATGTAAGAGTTCCTTGATAAGTCTTTGCCTCTTTCTTACAAATTTGCACATGCTGATGAGATGACCATTAGCAATTTCCTCGCTCCTTTTCCACTTGTATTTGGAAGAAACAGGAGCACAAATAGAGGCTGTCATACAACAGTGTAAGCACTCCAGCAACAGTGCTAGGTGAAGGTGGCCCTGCCCTGTCATGGTTTGGGGAGCACCATCCCCACACCTCTGCAGACTGGTCCCTCACTCTTGCTGACATAACTATTTGTGGGGCCATGCCATGAGCTAGACAACTGAAATAAGATGAGTTGCAAATAGGTGCATCTCTCCCTTCCCCAAAAAGAGCTATTTTTTTGAGGTCCATTTCAGCGCTGTGGTTCCCAGCACAGCCCCATGAATGGTTGTGTTGATGCATTGGAGGGACTGCTATGAACAAGCAGCTAGAGACAGATGGGATGGGGCCAGAAGCTCCCCAGATGGGTTCATTGCTGAAATCCCTGTATCATAGCGGTGCAGCCTGGGCTGATAGTGCTGGTGAACCAACACCCAGACCCAGCCAAAGGCAAGGTCTGGTGGGTCAGCGCTGAATTACTGGCTGGCCATGCTGACTCAGGAGAGATAAGGAAAAGATGTGGACTGTTCCTGTGATAGACCGTCTATCAGGCAAAGGTCATGAGGGGAAAATATGACTTGTGTTTTAAGGGCTGTACCATGATACAGAGTTGTGTTACAGTAGCGCTAGCAGGAGAATGCCATTTTACCAAACAGATATACACGGAGAGTAAGATGGGCCCTGTTTCAAATGCTTCAAAGATCAGCAGGTGATGATGGAAAAATACCGTGTTTGCCCTTAATTCTCCCCATATGTCAGAAAGGCAAGCCATCTCCTGAAGGATGAAACATAATAGCTCTGTTTTCCCATTTCAGAATTTTCCCCATTTCTTTCACCTGGCTGGGGGAGGTCTCTGTGTCTACTGGTGACTCCCCACTGGCATGCCCCATTACTCCCAGTGATACTGGCACTGGAAAACCCAAATGCCACCAGTGTCTGAGTAAGGTCTATCAATTACCAAACATGGGGTCTGAAAGGAACTTTCCTTCAGTTCTACCTACCAAGAACTGGTTTATCTATATCTATCTATCTATCTATCTATCTATCTTGTCTTCTCCTGTAATGTAGGGCCACACTCCTAAATCTTATTTATATTGTTTATCTAACATATTCTTTATAGAGCAATAATGCAGGGCACTAGTAACACCCTTTGATACCCTGATGTCTACCCATGGCACAGTTTCTGTTGTAGCCTTCCCTACAGAAGTTTGCTGTAGGGTACAGTAGAGAGATCTGTGGTCCATGGTAGGGTGTGGAGCAGATGGCATGTGGAGTCTTTTGGAACAGAAGTGTCTTACGGGGTTGCCTGCAACTGCAGAAGTACTGAACCAAGGTTATTGCCACAAACCAGGCTTTTTTTGCATGTTAAAGGGAATGACAGAGTCCCTCAACATTTCCCCTTGCAGTTTCTCTCTTCTGTCCTTAGCCCTTCACAACATAGCTATAAGGAATATCTTGGGTTCCTCAAACTTTATTGCTGTTTTATCTTCTGGAGTGACAAAGAGCCTTTTGTGATTAGCACTGTTTCCTGCCTACAGTGATCCTTTTCTTCAGGACCTCCATTAAATCCCTTTGGAAATTTCACTGGCACTCACATAACTCACTGTTAGACTCTCCTTTCCATGTCTCAGTCTTCTGACAGTAGTGCCCATATGACTAGCTCATGGGTTGATCTGCTGAGTGCATTACCCTGCACCACTGCTTTTCCATAGTCATGGTCTTCAGATTATGGTTTGGAGTAAAACTCTATCTGCCCAAACCAAAAATATCTCTGTCAGTCATCTCAGGTCTAGTGATGAAACTGAAGCACAGCTTCAGTCCAGTGCAAACATCCACACATCTGCTATCCCCATGGTCTCTCCTGGCTGCCAGATCCAAACCAGAAACCATGCAATTGTGTTAGCATGGTCCTGCCCCTAAGCACGTAAGCCTCGCTGAAAGGCAGAGGCTCTGTGCTCAGATCAAGTACCACACTAAGGCCATTACTTCTGTATCAGAACTAGCTCACATCCAGGCAGCTTGGGGAGCAAGCAGAACAGCCCTGGGACCACCTGCACCCATTTGTCTACAGACACTCTCACCATTGCTAGCAGGCAAGGGCTAAATCTACAAAATGCAATGCTACTTCATACTGCAGACTTTAATGACCAGCTGTCCTAACACAGAGCAACTCCCCACCCCAGGTCCCCAAGTCCACTGCAACAGGAGAGTTGAGTAAAGAACCAAAAAACAGTACTTCTGAGAGGAGAAACCGAAGTTTTACATCTAATGGTGTAAAAAGGAATGTAGTCTAAGCAAGGGAGGGAATATAGCCTAGCAATGGATCTTGTCCTAAAGCTAAACACTTAAATATGTTAGCCCTGTTAAAAAAAAAAAAAAAAGATAACTGAATATTCCTCTGCTCAACCTCTTCAAATGCTCTGATCTCTATAGTGCTGTTAGGCAGAAAAGTTTCTCTGTGGATCTGGGATCACTATATGAGCTTCATCCATTACCTGTGCAAGTTGGCAGCAGTAGAGAAGCCAGTTGCAGCATCAGTGGTAAAATGCTTGCTTGCTTAGGTGGTATCCTGGTTTCAGCTGGAATAGAGTTAATTTTCTTCCTAGTAGCTGGTATAGTGCTGTGTTTTGGATTTAGGATGAGAATAATGTTGGTAACACACTGATGTTTTAGTTGCTGCTAAGCAGTTTTTACACTAAGTCAAGGATTTTTCAGCTTCTCGCACCACCCCACCAGCAAGAAGGCTGGAGGAACACAAGAAGTTGGGAGGGAACACAGCCAGGACAGCTGACCTAAACTGGCCAAAGGGATATTCCATACCATGTGATATGCTCAGCATATAATCTAGGGGGAAAACTGCTCAGGAACTGGCTGGGCATCAGTCAGCTGGTGGTGAGCAATTGCATTGTTCATCACTTCTTTTGTATAGTCATATTATTATTATTATTGTTGTTATTATTATTATCATTATTATCATTATTAATATTATTATCCCTTCCTTTTCTGTCCTATGAAACTGTCTTTACCCACGAATTTTCTTTTTTTTTTTTTTTTTCCAATTCTCTCCCCCCATCCACTGGGGCAGGGGAAAGTGAGCAAAAGGCTGTGTAGTGTTTAGCTGCCTGCTGGGTTAAACCACGACAGGTGGAAAATTATTAGCATAGTTTTCTTGTTACCTAACAGCGCTCTGAATTCCTGAAAGGGATAAAGGAAGATCATCTTCACTCTCTCCAGCTGCACCAAATAAACAGCATTCCTCTTCCACGTTTGTTATTGCTTACAGAGTAGGCAGAGACACCCATTTCCTTCTCTAGCTTTGATGCTTATGAAAAACTGAAAATTGTAGGGACACACCCTGCAGCTGCCTTCAGCCAACAAAGGGTTAATTGAAATTGTCCCTCCATATGGCAGTCTTGAGAAGGATGATAAAACCTTATCTAGACTGAAGAAAAAAAATCTCACCAAAATAACAAGCATTGCGTTGAGGAAAAGGAGGTTCAGTGAGCAAAGGCTTCTTACTGCTAGGAAGTTTTGCAGCTTTACTGTATTTGTATAGTCAAAGTAAGCAACCTTTCCCCACACTTTATCACAAATATGAAGATATCAACAGAAAGTACTCCAGTTAATTTTGGCTTGAGAAGCAATATAGTTTATATTAGTGTCAGGCAACTTTATCTAGGGCTTCTAATGATATAAGCATTTGTCTGATTAAAAACAAGATATTGCAGCTCTGATCAACATGTTTATAACCTGTCTAAGGTATACCAAAATATTTAAATTTGAGTCTAGAAAATTGCAAGCATAACCCACACTGGTGTAGCTCCCTCTATACACTTGTGCAGTGCCTCTCTAATTACAATGTGTAAATTGCCTTAAGGACATAGTGAATTCTCCAGACATTTGTGGAACAAAGCCCTTAGGAGACAGCTTCAAGATTGAGTTAAACCTCAAGCAGTGTAGTGTAATTGGGTTGAATATTTAGTCTTTAGCTTCTGTAAATTGCATTTTTATGGAAACAGCCATTGGAAACAAACACTGAGCTGAAATGAACGAGTATTGCTGCTCAGGGCTCTGTGCCTTACAAATGTAATAATCTGAAGTGAATCTGAATAATGTCTGCCTTTGCTCACTCAGATGAGTGCAGATTCACCCCACTGCCTCATGCCATTTTAGCTCAGCCTTTTTTTGAGGTGCTGACCTCTTTGAAGTGGTAATACTTCTATGGGGCCTGTGTCTCCAGAAGCCAACATACTATACAAACATCAGTAACTTAACTCCTAACACTCCAGATAGCCAGGGAAAGATAATCAAAGTCTGTTTCGTCGGCTTTTGCTCCAAGGGATCAACTAGGCTAAGATGGGTGTTGAGATGAAGAGAAGAGTTGGGGAGAATTTGCATCTTCTGAGGTGTTATCTGTTCTCAAATTTTCCAGTGAATGGCTCACTTTTGCCTTCCTTTCAGAACTGCTTTCTTCTATTTGCAGTCATATAACATTCCTATGCTGTCTTCAAGGACTAACATAAGGAAAGTATTTAATGTATTTTACCTAAGGCAAGTACTAAGGCTATTAAAAAACTTACATGATTTAAAAGGTGACAGAAACACTTTTCTATCACATGATGTAAATTGAACTAAGTTAGGTTACTTTGGCTGCTTATGCTCTTATAATGCAAAAGCAGACCTGGAGTAGTAGAGGAAAAATGTGCTTTGGCTTTTCATTTCAACATTTAAACTGATTTTGTCCATGAATATAATTATACCAGGATAGCTATACTGACAATCTTCCTAATGGAAAACATACCTTATGGGTGTAAACTAATTAGCTGAGTTAAATAAACTAGATGTCCCAAAGGATTAGTTTTCTTTTCCCCCCCCTTGCTGTTTGTTATTCTCTTTTAGTTGCATCTATATCAGTAGAGGTGTGATTTTATCTTTCATTCTTTCTTCTGGGCTTGCATCCCTTTTCTTTTGGTTTCCATGAAAATTCTCATAGGCAAATTCAAGTAGTTTAATAGCAACAAAGCCAATTTGCAGCAAATATCAGATAAATAAAAAATTAATATAGAACTTGAAAATGCAGCTCTCCTTTCCTGGAACAACTGCACACAGGGACTGAAGAAAACCAAACATATCAAATAACTGGAAAGTTTCAGTGAAACGAGTTTGAAAAGTAGTAGCCAGGTACCTGTAAACACATTTTAGCTGGGGAATACAAAGCAATACTTATGGTACCCCGAGGCTGGACACACAGCACGAGGGACTGCACTGGCATCACTTCTTCCCATCCACGGGTACAGAGTGACTTCCCCAGTGGCCTGTACCCTTGGAGGAAGAGGGGGAAGGAATGAAGTGGGGTAGTGGAGATACAAATCTTGGGTCAAACCTAAGAAATGAAGTTTTCATGCTTTGAATTTTTGCCTTCTTATTCCTGTCTCTAAATAAATCACATCCTGAAGAACCCAACAGATTTCTGTGGGTTTACTTTTATCAGCTAGGGGGAGAAAAGGGGCATAATTCCTCACCAGTATGTGCTGTCCCAGCAGATATCCTACAGCTGACCCAATTATTCCCCAAAGTGGTTTTGTCAGTGCAGTTAGTTAATAGGTAGTTCACCGTATCTGAATGTAGGACCATTCCGCTGCTCTAAACGTGTCCTCACTAGGAGCTAGTATGGTATATGGATGCCTTATGCCCTGAGAAACACCTAGAATAACATAGCTCAAAAGCTATTTGCCAGAATCAGGCAGAAGCTGAAGTTCCTCCAAGACCCCACTGCTGCTGAAAGCAGGGGACACCCTTAACTCTGCCCATCCTTTGGGCCACAATGATGCTTACTAGGGGATGCTCACGTGGGACCTGCCTCTGCTTAGAATGAGTTTTACCAATAAAAAGGGTTTGTTTCCTCCTAGACCAGCTCCCTGGCCCATCTGACTGTGTGGGTACAAAGGACTAGTGGCAGAAGGGACAGAACTGCATGAAGTGCAGCATTAAATCAAAGATAATCAGAGAAGTATATCTTAAGTCAATAAATAATGTTGATAGGTGAATGAATATGAGCAAATTCCTTTCTATTCGTGACAACTATCCATGCAGAAAGACAAAAATGTGCCAGATAGATATGTTAGTTACAGCAAGGAATTGGTTCCGTTCCAGTTAAGAAGTTGCTTATATACAGAGTAATAGAGGAGTGATAAGACACATTAACCCTTGAATTATTGAACAGAATGTTTCAATTTTAGTTTGATTGGAATAGAAACAGAAATGCTTAAGCTGTCGTTTATTTTTTTATTTGGATGCAGCCCAAGATGTGGGCGGTAACAAAGCATTAAAAAAGGTTGCAATTGATTTGGAGCATATGACAAAACTCTTTGTCAAGGAAAAGGAGGGAAAAAATTGTTTTGTTTGCTGGAATAAAATTAAATGAGAAGACCAAAGCAATTCAATCTGCTAAGTGTGAAATGCATTAGGAGGATAGAAGTGTTGCACAGCTGAATGCTGCGCTGTCACTGCCAGACACTTCCTTGCTGGGTCCTGATCCTGGAGCTCTGAAATAAGTCTGGCAACTCCAGCCCTATCTCGGTCAGATCCAGAGCTCTGAGCTGTGGGGATAGGAGCGTATTGCTCCAGCCCAGCACAGACAGAGAGGAGCTGAGGGAGATTTTACAGGTATTTTGAAACAAAAGGAAAAAAGCTTTTTAAATATTTTGAACCAGAAGTGTAGGCAATATATACCTTATTCAGATATGGATGGCATTGACATCTGGAAACTGCACATCTGTAGTAAAAAATCCAAAGTTTCCCCTGTGTTCCTAGACTCTGCATCACCAACACTGCCTCTGCCACTGCGGAGTTCTTAGCAGTCTGCTTCCCCACATACCACCATCACTTCAGGTATCAAGTTAGCCTTGGTAGGAAATGAGGACCTGCTTTGTTAACTCTTTCCATCTACCAGAGTATGCCTAGTTTAATCACAGGCTCTGTCTTGCTTCTAGTGAAAGAACATAATTGCCTTTTTTTCTCTGTTTTGGAAGAGAAGGAGAGTCTTGAAAGATATCTAAAAGTGAAAGCTGCTCCGTAAAACTTTCTGAAACTGCCACATGCAATTTACACTGCTCTTAGGAAACCACTGTGCTTTGTAAGTTAAAATTTGTTTGCAAGTGAAGCCACAGAGATGAAGCCACTGACTGCAGAACCCAAAGCAACCCTGCAAACTTTATTGCTCCCAATGGACTGCTTTGAACTTCAACTCACTGGGAAAGAATAGAGACCAAACTTACTCTATCGTGTAGGCTTTGTGATCTTTTGTCAATCACGTACTATGAGTGGAAAGGGCACTGATGGTCTTTCTTGTTTTAGGTATGCCCCTTTACTGAACACGCGAAATAGATATAATTAATTTATATATCATTGAAGTTACAACTGATAATCCAAGTGCTGATCAAAGTGCCATGAGTGATAGATAATAACTTAAAAATCAACGTGTAGGCTAAGTACAGGAGGAAACCTGAGGGAAGAGGGCCATGTCAGCCACAACAGAGCTTGTGAAGAGATGTCACCATGAGATGTTAGGAACCCTACATTTATTCCCTTTTGACTCATTCATGACGGTTTTGTGCTCCAGCTCATGGGTTGGGAAGTTATTTCTGTGGACCTTTTGCTGCTTGAATCTCTCTTTGTCCAGTTTGCTCACAAAAGGCTTCATCTTCCATTGGATTTAAAAATGTGCTGCTGGAAAGTGTTAGACAAAATGTTTTGAGGAATCCATGTTTATAAATTAAAAGATAATGATGGCAGAAGAGATTGTAACAATTCCCTTGTTCAGTTTCTCTAAAATCTAGCAGAATTTCATTTTAGCACAACTAATTTATCTCCTGCGTAAGCCTATGGAGCTCTTTCATTACTGTAATACAAGATGCTGGTGCACATCCTTAAGAAAAGAGAATTTTAATTCCTTCCCAGGGCAGATCCAACCTGGTAGTGAATTATTTCTGCAGGACTTTACCTCTGCAGCTTAGAAGCAAAGAGGAAAAAAGGTATTGTAATTCAAAACAGCCTAGCAGACTGATTTTTTTTTCACCTTCTCCCTTTTTTTCCCCCACTTTCACCCTTTCTTTTTTTCTTTTTTAAGTTTGACTGAACAAAAGCTGGACCAATCCATCTTTGAAAAAAGTTTTGGATTGCTAGGCATCCAGATACACCCCAAAATCTCAGATGAAAAGTTTACAGCAGTCAATCAGGCTCTTAACTGTCCTCCACTTACCATGGAGGGAGCTGGGAAAACAGCTGTACTTTCTGTTCTGATACTAGCTGGAGGGTCCTTAAAATGAAGTCCATAATCAGCCTTTATGATATTAAAATGTGTTTTAGATAGTTAATACTCAATTAGAACTTAATAATTTGAAGTACTTCAGCTGCTGACCAACTCCATGCAGTGCTTTAAAATGTGATTCTACTTTGAAATGTGATAAATAGGAAAGAAATTGTAAGTGCTGATAACCCTGTCAGGTGTTCAGAGTTGCCTCAGATTATTTTAGTGTCCTGTTGTGTTTGTTGCTTCATTATTGTGTTGGAGGGGGAGTGGGCAAAGAAGCAAAGTTGTGAGCATAGGTGTGTATTTCTTTTGTAAGAATACACTATTTGTCCAGTCCTTTTCTCCAGATGATCTCATAGTACGTACTATGCCAGGACTAATCTATTCCATGTCTCTAAGATGCACCCTTGGTGGCAGAAGAGAGGAGGATTTAAATGCAGGACTGTGCTTTCAGGAGCTTGCTCCAGGAGCTTGGCAAGAGCTTTATCCAAGGACTCTTGACACTAGCAGCAGACCAGAGAACAAAGCCCAGGAGGCCTAGCTCTTGGTCTTTTGCTCTAACCTCAAATTTATATATTTACTGAAAAGGTGTTTATATTACTTAATTAGCAATTTCCACGTGATAATCTTAGTTTTCCTCCCACTTTTTGTTCTATGCCCCTAAAAGCGGGAAAACAAATAATAGCAGCTGAATGTTCTCTTATATGCTAATGAAAAAACTGAAATACCAGGAGAGCAGCTCAGAAGGGGTATTGCTGTCATGTAGCAGACTTAGCTTGGAAAAGATGATGCTGGCTAATGCTCTTTAATGGTAGGTACTTCTCAATATTACCCGCATACCTGACAGACATAAATAAATACAAGCCATTTCTAAACTTAGTTGGCATCTTAATCGTTCAAGAGGCTGACACCTGCTATAGTAAATAACCGATGTGACCACAGAGAAAACATCATGTCTGTTTGCTTTTATGTATTTATAGAGCACATACCTCAGTGGTATGCAAATATTTGGTTGCATCCCACTGCCTATAACTTCATTTATAACACACATTGCTCACAATGCAGCCTGAGCTCTGGTAGATACAGTTCAGATGAGCAAACTGTCCTGCTCACAGTGACTCATAAGAAAGAAGCCTTACAGCAAGCAGCCAGGTGATAGAAACACAGCAGAGCAAGAGGCTATTTTTATTGTTCTGAACAGTTGCTTTTGCTTATTTCTTTAGCCCACAGAGCTTCCAAAATGCTCACTGACGTACTATAGAGGAAACCCAAACCACCATTCATATGGTTTAAAAGCAATTTCTTCTAAAGCAGGGTGAACTCTGAAATAGTGAAGGACTGTCAGAAGTGGAGGTACATTTCATCCTCTTTTGTATTTCAGCCTCTTTTAAATCATGAAACCCATCCAAATATTAATTTTTATATGAAAACTGATGCATACTTTTAAGAGATAAATGGTTAAACACTCCTTTCCAGACATTAGTGCTGAGAAATGGTTTGCCATAGACTTATTGGGGATTAGGTCTTTTCATTAAAAAAAAATAATAGCAGAAAAAGATTCTTTCTGACCTCAGACCATGTTAATTTGAATTCCAGTGTACATGTAGTTCAAAGGGCATTCTGAGTTCCCTTAGTCTTCTAATCCTTGCATCACAGGTATGAAGCTTTGATGTTTTAGCATCTCCCAGCTCAGCATTGTACTTCATTTTAGTACTTCTAGAGTGGAAGACAATTCCCACTTGGCCAACTTCCACATAGGAGATGTTCATAGATTCATTGACAGATCTTATATTCACTGGGAGAAAGCATCATTAAGGCAGAGTTAAAGCTGTCCACTTGTATTTCATGGCCTTTGAGCATGCTTCAGGTCTAACTCCCGCATAGGAAGAAAAGGGAAATAAAGGATTAAAGGACATATCTGTGAAACCTTGACACTCACCCTTTCCTGTCAATAGCACTGAAATTATGTGCAAATCACCCAGCTGCCTTGCCTGGGCAAGGTGTGATTAGCCAGAAGGATTCGTCACAGCAGTTCAATAGAGCTGTGATTCCTGTTAAAAGGTGATCTGGATGGACCATTCCCATCTGTGAATGGAGGAGCAAATTCCTTGACAGGACACTCGTTTGATCAAAGGATGGCTTCCTGTATCTTCAAGAGCTCCTAAACACCTTGCTTAAGCACTGCATTGAGTCGGTCTTATAAATAAGGTTGTCAACAGTTGGCCTGTAGCTGTTTGTGCATGACAAGTCAAATGGCAGGTGGGTGTAGGGCTAGATTGCCTCAAGTGCATAAAGGTGAAGAGACTATAAAAAAGAAGCAAAGGGCTTATCAAATGTGAGAGATCTGGTGTTCTGGGTGTGAGATGCGCCAGGATTTTGGCTGCAGGGCAAGTGTAGCCACCCCCCCTGCACAGTTCAAAAACACTCTCCGGTATGGGAGCTTTTCCCCAAGCAGGGGCTGCAGAAGTAAGGTTTGCCTGAACACGTACTTTAGTTCTTCATTCCTACTGTTCATAAACTTTAATTTTCCTAACTTGATTCTTTCTAAAAAAGCACAGGACAGATTAGTCTTACCTATGCTTCAAGAAAATAATTTGAAGCTTAATTTCCTACTCTTATTTCTTTTCTCTAAGCAGAGAGATGAACACGATTTACAAAGGTTAGACATCCTTTAGGTAGCCATAGCTATCACAGTTTTACAGTAGAGATGCTATGGCAACTAGTTAAATATAAAGGAAGCTATGTGATCTCCAAGTGATTCTTCTGTTATTTATAGGAGTAGGGCTGACATATTTGGGATTGCTGATACTGATTCCCTTAAAGAGACAGTGATATGCACTAGCTGGGATAACTATTTATGACTTGAAAACTTTGAGCTACACTCTGCAACAGCCCATGCAAGTGTGACCCTAGTTCAAATAGGATTGCACCAGTGATTGTGGGCCTCCCAGATCTTCTGTGTATGTCTGGGTTTCAGGGTTCCTGTCAGGGACAAGCAGAACTAATCAGGATTTCCGTCTGGGTGTGTATCAAACAACCCTGGACTGTCCATCAGTGTTACTGAAATCCAGAATAAAACTCCTTAACACCGATGTGACGTTAAGCAAGCACTTTATTTCTTGCAGTGCTGGGGACATGGGGGATCGCTCCTCTAAAGGTGTGTCCAGCTTAACATTAAATTAATCAGTTTTTATAAACTTTTTCTGTCAAGTCATTGTTACATGAGCTCTTTACATAAAAATGCATACTATGCTCGCTCTTAAATTTAACCTTCATAATGATTGGTCTTTTGATTATATCACCTTAGCAATATTCTTATTTAAAAACTATCATTGGTCAATTTCACTTAGCTCTACTGATTGGAATCCTCGATACTCAAATCAGGATAGGAAGGGTAAGGGGGTTTCCAAGCAGCAAACTGGTGTCCATGATGGTTTCCTTAGTTTCTTGAAACAAAACATAAGAAAACCAGTAAGTTCCTGGTGAAGTTTCTATAGTTAGCTTACTTCAAACTTAACAATACTAAGGTTCCTATGGTCACATATAACACAGTTCCTAAAGTTTCTATGACTACATTTCAAACTTAACATTCCTATACATTATGCTCCACAATTTTCTACTTCTTAATCAAACCTCTTTTATATAATCAATTTTTAATTTCTTTATCAGAGTATTTGCAACACCAGTAGCTCAGATGAATAACTCAAGTCTGAATATCTTTAAAACACGTTGACCCATGATACTCCCATGCACCTAATCCTGGTCTTCTCTCTCTTCAGGAACTTCTTTTGTGCCTGTGCTAGTCTGGTCTTCCAATTTCTTCACATTAATGTACTAATCACATGCTTCAACCCCTTCATTCCAACTATGCTTAAATGCTCTCTTTCTTTCAAGTGCCCTAAAACCATAGACTTTTCCTACTTGATCCTATCTCTCTGTACTGGCTAGAGAGTTAGATTGCATGTGAAATCAGATTGCACAGCATAGCCCTAAAACCATAGACTTTTCCTACTTGATCCTATCTCTCTGTACTGGCTAGAGTTAGATTGCATGTGAAATCAGATTGTACAGCATAGCACACTGCTTTTGGGTGTATTCCAGCCTCTGCAGCAGTAGGAAACTACTACTGTAATGTCACTGTGATTTCCAATAATAACAGGAATGAGCACCTTATTCTTCCAGGATTTCAATGCTAAATATTCCAATTTTATGGTGGCAGAAAGAAAGAATATTTTTAAGACTTATCTGGAGGAATATGGGGAATACTGTGTAGAAAATAATGCTGCAAAAGAGCTTAACTGAAGTAGGGCACTAGAAACAACAGGATAGAATTGATTATGTAAATGATAGGTAAATAATATCTGAGAATCACTCAAGTTCAACTTCAGAATGAAAGGTGATGCAGGGCCTTATTAGATCAAGCAGTTAGTTTTTGGAATTGGTGACCTTTACGCAGCTGAGTCCTGAAAGAGAATACTTAACTGTGCCAAGGTTCATTAGAGTTGGTTAATTATCTTCTAGTACATTTGTAGAATATGATATGCATATGAATTTAAGACACCCCTATAAAATGGATGACTGCTATTAAAGAAAATTTGGTGGTTTCCTCTAAATGAACAGCAAGGCTAGTCCGGTTGTCTGCATGCTGTGAATGAAGTCTCTCTGGTGAAAAGTCTCTGGTGATCTCACCTTTCTGTTTTCTTTTCCACTATGAATCTCCCCTTCTCTCTGCTTACTAAGACTTGTCTGTCCTTCCAGATCTTTCCCAGAACCTTGCTTCTGTAGCATTATCTACCAAATACAAGCTTTTAAAGTGGTAGAAAAGTACTTGGGTATTCACTTTCTCTAGCTGTCCAGCTGAAAAATGTCACCTTTGTCCTACCTTTCCCCTCCCTCCATTTACTTTGTTGTTTTCACTGGTTGTCTGATAACTAAACTTTAAGGCAATATCCCTTCCAGACACACAGCCGCACTTGATCTTGTCTGAGAAACATCAACACATTTACTGAATGATGAGTGTTATTTCTAACAATGAACAAACAAATTGCTCTTATGCCTTGATTTCAAGAGACTTGGAAACATGTACATGATAAGGGTGAAAAAGAAAATAAGCACTCATACAGATCCTAATGTTCTGCTGATCAACATTTTGACATTGCCTGTGAAACAGCTGTACCTGACAAGGCCTGGACCTCTCTGCACTGAAGACATTTGACATGGAGGCAACCTGAGGGTGGTGTGGGTCAGAACTGTAGTTTACATATGAAGACATAGGATTACTGGGACTCAAATAGTAGCAGATGATCATGATGGTCAGAAAGAAAAGGCTCAGGCAGGCACAGCTAGAGAGTGGTGATTCTTATTCCCTGTAAAGTTCAAAGAATTTATTCATGATTTTGCTAAGTGTGTCCCCAGAAGCAGATAAACTGCTGCAACATGACAGTGCCTGGACAAATTTAAAAGCCTCATTCAAGGTGGGGCTTGTTCACAGTAATTTCCTTCTATGCATGTGAGCAGTTCTTGTAATATGACTTACAATCACTCAGACTATCACTTCTGCCTTTGACCTTTGTTCCCATCCTGTCTCCACACTTCAGTTTATTCTCACAGCACTTGTGTAGGACATACCGGTACTCTTGTTCCTTTAGCAGAGGAGGAACTGAGGCATTGAGATATCATTTGCACATAGCTTTACTTTGCAAGAAGCAGTAACACAAATGAAGTTTTTCTAAGTCCCTGATCACTAGTCCAGCCATTTCTTCCACAGTGACTTCCTGCTTCCCCTGATAATTAAGTGCTGCATCTTCTCTGTATATTAAAAACCTTCCTACATGGCCTATATCAAAGCAGAATTGTGGGTGCCTAAAATACAGTGCCTAGTGACTGAGGAATCTCAGAAGACCCTCTCTAAAAAGGTTTAGAGAGCTGTGGTATCCACTGCCTAAATTGTGTGTGCTCACCTCCAGGAAGGGAACCCCTGGTGCTAAGTGAGGTGTCCCACACAATAAGCAACCAGGGGCAGATGTTTAAAGTCGAGGTTGACAACAGGCATCCCAGTATTCAGAGCACTGAGCCAGGCAGCATGAAATGCTGAAGAAAGGGATGCATCTGAAGTTCTCTGTCTTCCCTCCATTTAGTAGTTTAGCTCAGTTATAGAGCTAGGTGCTTTTGTGAGGCAGAACTTGAAACCAGTTCTTGAGCTTCAACATCTCAGTCATGCACTTGAAGGCAGACAAATGAGGTGGATGAACAGCCCATTCCAGTGGCTCCTTCTTGCACAGTCACTTTCTGGCCCTCCTCAGCCTCAGGGGCATTGAACCCAAAGCTCTCTTTCTGCAGGACAGCCAGTTGCCAGGCACTGGCCATTCCTGGTGGACACCTCCTACTCTCCTTTTGAGAGTAAGGGTCCAGGACTACAAAACTCTCATGGCAAGACAAGAAGGACTCACAGTATGCCACCACAGTGTCTGGGCACCCGAGAAGGAGGGAGGACCTGCATCTCCTAGGCCACAGTTGTTTAGGTATTTTGTGTTGCTGATCTATTCTATGGATAGAAGAGTGAAACTGAGCTCAGTCCAAGCTGTGTGTCCCTAAGCAGTTTAGATGAGATTTCAGTTATTTGACTCAAGTCATTGGGAAATTGTCTTAAATTGCTCTTTATGTGGTTAAATGTGATTATGGAGCATACCATCAGTTGCTGTAATTCAGAAACTGTAATTAATGAGAGTTAAGAGATCTGGTTTCTTTTTTTTTTTTTTTTTTTTTGCTTTACCACAGATTTCCAGCATGACCTTGGCAATCAAATCAATTCAGGTCAACTAACAGTGAGCTCAATGTTTTAGGCATTGGCTCTCACAAGAAATTGGAATATATCTGCACCTAATTTGTGGAGTCCAGCATTTACCCCTTTCTTATACACATCAAGTGGACAAGTTTACCTGCTTTCTTAGGTTTTGCAAATGTGCTAACCAAACATGCTAGTTTATCCTGGAGTCAAATGGAGATTATAATATTTTTGTACATTATAGGAAGCCAAACAATGTTTGCAAAGCAGTCTGAGATTCTCGTATGCATCAGATTATGTATAGATGCACATGACTTAATGTGCATAGTTTAGCTAATAATTTTTAATATTCTGAAGTTTCAAAAAATATGCCAATCTGTGATAAGGATGCTACCTTAGACAACTGAAGTTCACAATACAATGTCAATCTCTGTTTCTGAATCTGTTCCAGGAAGATCTGGAGCAACCATGACTTCAGACAAATGTTTTAATTATGGAAATATCTTGACCTCATCTCTGTGAGGAGCCAAAGAGTCATAGTCAGTGCCACCACTTAAGACATAGCAGTGTATCAACAATATAATTAATGATTAATGTACTATTTATATTGTGGTAATGTTTACAAACCACAGTCATACAGCAAGACCCACTTCTGCTGTACAAACACACACAAACATGACTTCTGTCCCAAAGAGCTTCAAATCTAGATCAGGAAATAAAAGCAGTTTTCAGGGCCTGGAAAAGGAAAAAAAGTCAAATCAGTGACAATAAAAGATTGTGCAAAGCAACTCCTCTACACTGCAACATAAAACTCATGGTTTCTCTGCAAGAGAAAGTTACTCTCATGTAACTCAAACAGATTTTAAACAACATAAAAGGTTATGTAGATACTCCTATTTCAGAATATTAGTGACTAATTTAAGTGTAGATAGAGATTTGCCTAAGTGTTTGGCTACATGGTATATATTTTTCTCATTATCTTCATATAATTAGCTAATGAAAAACTTGGTACATTTTCCTTATGTAGGCACCCAGAGGGAGTATGGAGGTAGGCAATTATGCAACTGATGCAGAGAAGTAATATTGGCACATTCAGTTATGCTTCAGGGGCTTCCTAACAACACGGTGTATGCACCTAACTTAGATATCTACATTTTAGGAGTTCCATACTTCCATGTCTTCCCAGATGTGTCCTCTCTGCCTAGAGATTGTGTCCAGATGCCCAATAGCCCAGTTACTACAGTAGTACAGCTCTGCCTAGACTGTCTGACAAGAAGAAAACCCCCAAAAAACTGCTACCGGTTTTTGTACAGATCAAATCTACAGAGCTTGTGCAGTTAGTCCTGTGAACCTTACTGTATTGGATACTCAGGCACTTCATGACACAAATATATTTCTGCTGGGTAACTTCCATAAGGAGAAAAGGGAACCCTCCCTAAACTAGAATATATACTGCCCATGCACCTTATTTTATAGAAGAAAAGTGTCTCTTCAGTTTACATTGTTGAATTATTCAAAGCACCCAAAGCTAAACTGGAGAGAAAAAATTATACATCAAAGAAACTGTCTGAATGGGGATTATGTCCCTCTTCATGGGGGGAAGGAGTGGAAATAAAATAAACCCCCATCATGGTTGTCTTCCTACTAAACAAGGTAATCAAGAGCAAAGGGAATAGTTGGAGTAGCAGTCTTGAACTACAGCAGTGAGTTTTGCTGGTGCTTGTCTGTCAAAGCTGTGATGTCAGTGTCCATATCAGTTTCCCCATGCTGATATAAATTCACTTCTCAAGTTAAATTAGAGCAATTTTTTCTGGCCATCCTTATGCTGTCACATAAAAACCATTACTATTTGCTAGATGAAACTAGACTCTCATAGTGCATAGGATGCACATAGATCTTTTCAAACAGACACAAAATGATGTGGCCTCAGCTCACCCTCAAATGACTATTAGGAATTCAGATGGATCAAGAGGATGGGAAGACCAGAGCACTGGCAAATGTTCAGACAGGATATCACATCAGAGCCAAGGGGCAGCTCCAGCACAGCAGTAATTGTCCTGATGCTAGCATGCCACTAAATGCTTTGGATTCCTTGTAGGTAAACAGCGTGTACCCAGGACATACCCATCTGAATGCAAAAGGGCTGCGGACAAATGAAAAACATGCTGTGAATTGAATACACAATTTTGCCTCAGATGTCTGCAGTTAAGACCACTGGTTTTAGTGCAGTTATGCTGGTGTGGTGTCTGTAGCACACAGCAGAGAGCTGTGAAAGGAACTGGAGCTGCTTTTGCTTGGGGCTGTTGCTGGAGGGCATTCAGCCAAGACAGGCCCTTGCAGCTGCTGAAAGTCTGGATGCACAGAGACACACAGGGAATTATCCCTCCAGTCTGAGTCCTTAGCAACCTCTTCCACCATGTCACCACATGTCTCTCATATACTTGTGGTTTCTCCACTTCCACAGCCAGGCTCCAGCTCCTCCACCTTCCCACCACCAGCCCCCCAGCCCGGCTCTGCCACTGCCTTGCTCTGGCAGCTGCACGGGGCGGGGGGCAGTGGAGCAACCCCTGAAGTGGCTGCATCGCTGCACAGCGCTCAGCGGTGTAGGACTGCTGGTTTGTGGCATCTTGCTTCATCCCAGGTCAGGGCCCTGCTCCCAGGGATGTTGTTTACAAACATACCATTGCTCACAAGGAATCTCTGATGCAATCTAGACAGGGCTATTAAAACCCAGACCATCCCAAAAGGTTGTAATAAGCCTTGTGGAGTGGCAGGGCTTATCAGCCTGTATGTTGGGCACCTATATTTCTTCTGGAACTCAGCAAGTGTCTTGAGCGTTTATGCTCCATACAGAGCCATCTGGAGATGCTAAATTAGGAATCTCTGCACTGCTTTCTATTATTTAGTGTACATGTGCCCTAGGATAAGTGAAAATATGTCTTGCAGAACCAAAAGCCCAGCCATAGTAATTCTGATGAGACAAGCATATTTACAGATACCTATTTGTGAATGTCTTTGCTCATTATAACCATATACTTTGGCTAGAAGAAATCCAGTCTTTATGAAGTGCATTTCACTAAGAAATGCAAAAACAGGGGGTGGAAAATCTGGAGGTATTCTGCACAGTTCCAGATTTGTATAAAGATTAATTAGAATTGTAGCCCCCTAATTTCATGTTAGAAATGGCATATTCCTGACCAGTACTGTCTATGTTGCTTAAGTCCCTGAGAAGCCCCACAACCTTGCCTTGCAAGATAGAAACAACATATTTTGTCACTACTGCCCACTACTTGCTGATTTTCAACAGCTAGGGATCTTTAGCCAGCACATTGAGTTAATGCATCAGTGGTCTTCCACAAAAAGAATTCAAAGACCAAGCCTCAAACACTTTGTGTGAGGTAAGAAAACACCTTTGCTATATACATAACTCAGGATCATGATTAGCTTAGCACAGTTAACTAATGGGATGATGATTTTCTATTTGCCCCTTTGGACATTAGGAATAGTGAGGCTGGAATTGCATTAACTAATTATGCACCCTCATTGCCCCACTGCACTGAATGTCCTGTCCTGGAGTTCTTCCAAAATGCACTTATATTTTTCTGGGCTTTTAAAGACCACTACATTTCAGACTGTTAGCACAGAAGGAAAATGGCTGCACTGTAACAGAGTTAAAATCAGGCATATATATTGTCTTCATCAGTGTCTGGAAATATTTCTGTGTTACGACTGTTAGCCTTAAACATACTATTAGAGGAGATGCTTCAGGATTTAGAATCAAAAACACCTGATAGTGCTGAGTAATAAGAATGAGCTGAATAGTAACTATTTAGGAAATACTTTCTTCAAAGCTAAACAGTGAGACCTGTAAGAAAGAACAGATGAGGGAAGATAGAAACCCAAATTCTGAACTAAAGTACTCCATAAAGTCAAGCATCTAAAGAAAAATATGTGTTTATTTTAACCTGTTGCTCTCTTCTGCCCAGGAACTGCATCATTAGTGTGTGTGGTGCTTTGCAAGCCAGAGATGCCTCTGTCCATGCCCTAGATTAAACAAGCTAACGTTGACCTGCCTTCCTGACTTCACTGTCCCAAAGATGGGCTATTTTTGCTGCCTGAGCTCTGCTACACAGGTGCTCTCTGTAGAGAGACATTTCTGCAGGAAGCAAAGAGTAGCTGAGGCATTCTTGGCTTTGTGTAAACTAAAGCCACTGATTTGGACTTGTCTTTAGTCCAGGTTTTGTCTCATTTTAGGTTTGCTTAGGAGTTGGTGACAATGTGAATAGGAGGAAAACAGGGATCAGTGGTAGGTTAGGAAAACCAAACGACTGGAAAAACATCTCTGCTTGAAGAAAGGGCTTTGAGCCACCTAGTCTAAATCCCTGCTATAACAGAGGTTCTTCATGCAGTGTAATGTGGTAGCCAGCCTGAGTCTAGCACCATGGAAAAACGGTATCATGATTGCTGGTTATTGCCTCCCTCCAGAAAGGCGTGCTGTAAGGCTTTCACTTTGCCTTGTTCCTGGGGTTGGTTTCAGGGCTGGTTGTTGCAAAGGTTAATGGACTGCTTTTATGAGTGAGAGAGGAGAGGAACGGTTATAACAAATGGCTACAATATGTATGGGAAAGGACCAAGGACAAAACTGAGGGTAGTGGGGGATGTCTGTGGCCTGAGCAGTGGTTGTAACTTGAAAATCTCAGATCCTTTGTGCAGTATGAAATATGGGGTCCAGGGTGGGCTAAAGCAGAAATCTGACTTGGAAACAGACTGTGAAGAATAGAGTGACTGTGGTAGTCACTCGCTATACAAATATACGGTGCAATACCATTCTTATTAATGAAAACATAAAGAACAAGGCAGGAAGAGCCAGGATCAGAGCACATGTTAGCGTCAGAGTGATTTCCAAAAAAAGACAAGGAATCAGTGGCCATATACAATTTCATGCTTACTCAGTGCAACTAATAAACACTAGTAACAGGTACAAATCAAGTATTCGTGCATCGAAGTCGAACACCTAACTGCAGACAACTTGCTTTCTTCATCCTGAAAGCTCTGAATTTGCGAATTTGGCCTGGATGCCCGGACGGCTCTCAGACTGGACTGTGTGCATGTATGCATGTATAGCACAGCGATGCACCCACCAACCCCAACACCTGAATCTGAGTAGAGTTACGTTAGGGACAGTAATCTACTCTGGTGTATTTACTGACAACAATTTTTCTGTCAGAGATAACAACAGAAAAACTGACTCTTGGATTTTTACAAGAAATACAGTGTAATATTAATGTCAAATAGCCCATTCAGACAAGAAAGTAAAGGACTTTTTAATGTAAAAAAGCAGATTCTATAGAATAAGGACAAGACCTTCAAGCTAGAGTGAATTGCCTTCGTAGTGTATTTTAATACTGGTAGGACTTTTTTCACCCTCAGATCTCAGTAAAAAGCCATAGCTGACGCAGGGTGGACTCATTCTGTTGGTAGCCTCCACATGGCTTGGGAGTTATGGTAGAACAGAGCAGTAGCTATGACAAAGCAAACACAGTTTAAAAAAAAGCTAAATAGTGTCATTCAGACTTCTTCTTTAGTGTTGTCATGGGGAAACACATGCTGGCCTCACAAATGATGTCTACAAGAGCAAAAGAAAGCTCCCTGTAAGATGGTCTATTATTCCCAGTTATCTTGTTTTTAAGCTAGAAAGTTTTAAATCCTTACCATATTTTTTTTAAACTGTAGACAGTTGTGGCTCTGGATGAAATCAAATAGGAGCTTTGAGAACTCTTCTCTGAGCATGATTTTAGGAAACAACAAGAGCTGAAAAGCAAGAACTTTCAGCCTGAAAGTGGTTCACATTACAAGTTGGATCTGAAGCTATGTTCCTCAAATCAGTGGATTCACGTAGGCAATGTCTCCCTGTGTGCGAGGAGGAACAAGAACAGGCAGACTGCAACAGAAATGCTCTCAAACATGTTATGAAAGAAAAGAGAGTACTTCAGGACCACAGAATTACTGGAGGGGCAGGCATGGGGATGCTTTTGAGGTTATACTGGCTTTTGTTTATTTCCACTGGAATATTACTTTGCACATGTTCCTTGCATCAAGTAACAAAAAAAATCTTTGGTGCACGTAGAATTTCAGTGTCACGTGATGTCAATTACAATTTCCTATCTCTCTTCAAATATTAGTAATTTGTGTGGCTGTCATAGATGTGAATATGAGTTGGTGTAAGTGGGAAATGAGATAGTGTCATTGGGCAGGGTAAAAAAGGTGACCACATGGCACAGGACGGTCTACCGATAGTCGACCTATGTTCAAAACCTATGTATCTTGGGCACCTATGTTCAAAACCACATCCTGTCAGGTCTAGTCCATGCACATATTTCCTGGAAACCTTGCCAAATGTTTACAGATAAAATCAGCCTTGCTTATAATGACATCTCAGATAGACTTATAGACACCAGTGAAGCAAAAGCAGTTTCTTTTTCTTTTCACAACATCTTTTTCTTTTCTGTGATACTTTCACACTCAGCATAGCCACTTAGAAGTTTATTAGAAAAAGAGAAAGATTAAAAAAAAAAAAAGCATGGATACAACTAGGGTTCTTAATCCTTATTTAGTCACTAAGTTCTGCTTTTTGGAACTAGTGTCCTGGACATCTAGCACACTTCATGTCTAGCTATGAACCTATGAGTTTGGGCATCTATTTTTAAAAGCAGGTGAAGCTTTTCTTTGTATTTGTGTTCAGCCTGAATGCCTGTTGCACAGTGTGCAGGTGAAAGGACAATGGTAGCGAGGTGAAGGCTCTGGTTCAGGTATCAAAAGATCTGGATTCTGTGCCTGGCTCTGCCAAGCCTTCTTTAAATGCATTGCATCATCGTTGTGCTTCATTCTTTCCCATCTGCAGAGCAAGGAAAACAAATCCAAATTTACATTTGCATTGTGAGCATTAGTTCATTACTGTCTGTAAAGAAGATCAATCTTCTGATAAAAGGTGCTAGAGGAATGCAAAGTATTTCTATTATATAAATACAAAAATGGGGATACTGTCAAGCTCTGCCTTGGCTAAATCAAAGGCTCCAATACCAACTGCAGTCCCTACGAGAGCTGAAACCTGGCTAGTCTTTGGATATGTGGCAGGATTTGTGAATTCTGATCAGGGCAGGAATAACATTTAGCACTAGTGAAGATTTTCTTTTAAGGTAGAGTTGCCATTTCTGGGTGACACAGAGCACTTCACTGTCTAGCTTTTCATGGTTGTGTGATTTGCACTGCAAAGAATGTGCCTCATCTCTGCTCTATATTCCTGCTGGCTTCTGTCAGTGGAAAGTACACCAAAGTACTCAAGGGCTTGTAAGTGGTCCATCATAGTTCAATGGCCGTTTATTTTTATTATTTTTTTTCTGTCAAGTCCCATAAAGTTCTAGTGACAGCCATTAAGTCTTTATGACATGTTGTGGAAGCATCATAAAAGGAACGTTTAGGAAGAGACTGAAAGAAGCAGATGAGATGATTTCTATTCAATACTCACCTCAAGTGAGGGTCAACCTAGGACACACAAGTGCGCGAGCCAAGTACAAGTAATAGTGAAGGGGTTGTTTTGCAAAAATAAAATGTTCAACTTTTGGACTGTGGCTGGAGTCAGCTACACCTCAGACATATGTGATTCTTGGTGTACTCCTGTTACATATTAAACAGACCCTGTATGAAGTTTGTAAATATTAGCAAATGCTTTTCTTTCCCTGTATTTGCAAGAATGCAAATTTAGAGGCAAAATTTCTCAAGTGCTCCAGTCCCATGGGTAAAAACAACTAGTAATGAGAATATGAAGAACAGTAATTCCTTATTCAGTGGAGTGCCATTAGCAGGGTAGGCTGCTTGTCTGTGGCTAGCCTTTTTAGTCCTGCTATGGTCTACCTCACCAGTTAGCCCTTCAACATCACGTACTGTATTTCCAGTGTGTACCTCCCTTTCAGCATAAGCAATATTTTGTAATGATTCCAGGCCTCAGGCAATGGAGACTGTTTAAGCACCACAGGCAGAATGGCCTCGACCTGGTCACAATTTTTCCACCAAAACACATTTTCCAGAAAATAACTCTTTCTCACTGGTAACTTTTTGACTTTTTTTTTTCTTTTTTTTTTTCTGGAGACACAATGGCACTATGAAAGCTTTTGGCAGAAGTCAGGCAAGTTGGCTGCCTATGTAAAGGTGTGACTGCCTGATGGGCTTACAATCTGGCTAGCTTCTTAGGGAACCAGCCAAATTCCTTGGCTTCCCTGCTTGTAGCTGAGCAGCTATTTTGGCTGGCCAGTGAACTGAGTTGTTCCCATTTGCTGGAAACATGGCCACTGGTGTTTTGTCCGAAGTATAATGTTAGCAGCCTGGAATTTTACACAAAGCAGAAGCTGGTTTGCTTGGGTTTTTTAGTTCCTGCCACCCATAGTCACCAGGAATATACAGCACTAAGTTGTGCCCCAGTTATAAAGCTGTTGCATCCAAGTAGTCTTGATATCACTTTTGATTAGAGTTTGTGTTTCAACTCGTGTCTGAGAATGGTGGCAGTAGACTGCAGTCATTTCTAGAGTGGTCTAAAATATGACTTATTTTCATTAATTGATTTTTGCAAGAGTAAAAAAGAAGATGAAAACCACTGTGTGTGCTCCGTTTTCCTCCTGATCTTGTGATCTATCAGTGTATTTCAAAAATTCTCCCAGTTTAGATTCTTGACATTAAGAAAGTATTAGAATTTTTCCTCATTCCCATTACATGTGAATGCATGTGATGGTCTTGTCTATATTTGTTTATGTAATGAAACATCAGTGCCCCAAAGGCACTGGTCATTCATCTACTTATGCCAGCATTCTTGACACTGTCTTGGCTTCTTCCAGGCAGGGTTTTTTTTGTGCATCAGCAGTAACACGAGACAGCATGCCTTCTTAGATCTTTTTCAAGTGACTCCTTAAAAATTTCCTCTATTTGTCTTCTCTACACAGTTTCTTGAATTTAAATGTAGCTAATTGACAACTGTTTTTACAAGGAGTACAGATGTCATATTTTAGAGGCTAGGATCACTATATTCCAACTGAATTTGCATGAATATTTTTTTCAGGAGGTATGACTCTGTACATCTGAAGTGTAAAAATATTTAACAGCAGTCAGTTTAATGCAAATTTTATATTCAATTTGTCTTGCCCAGCCCAGCCCAGGAATGTATTTTTATATCTAATTAATGTAACTCTCATATATTCATGCAGACTATTATATACTGCACACATTCAATGCAGTTAAAACTAAAACTCTTTGACCACAATCCATCTTCTCAGATCCTCTGAGCTTTCATGTGTCAGACAATATATATAACATACACTCCTTGCTCAAGAGTTTGCAAAGAAATTACTGGAGACAGACTTTCAGCAAAGTGTATTTGGATTATTTATCCCAATGTTATTTACAAATTCAGTCTGAATTCATTAGATGCCTTTGGCTAGAACCTGGTCTTCCTCGTCTTTTACCACAAAGATAAAGGAGGATTTGAGAGATACTGGATTTATCTGACAGCCTAGGAGGAGAGTGCTTACCTGGGCTGTGAGAAACCCCAGATTAGCACCGCAACTCCGCTTTGCATAAAACATTTGAATATTACAAAAGAAAGACCACAGAAAAGTGTCCAGAAGTGAGCCTCCACCTGATGTGTGATAAACTCCCTGGAAGGCTGGAGCTGCAAATGTTTATCCAAATTGCACATGCATCAGCAGATAACTGGAGAGTGGCTCTTTAACCACATGTGATGATTATGCCACTTTTCTGGGAGGTAAGCAATGGAGGCGGAGGACAGAGTTGAATCTGGATTGCTTGTGTCCTGTGTAAGTGCTACAGCCCTTGAGATACTGAATAAAGGGGCAACTGTCCCCCAGCAGCAGTCTGAGAACTACTCCCTCTCTACATATTTATATTTCTGCTTCTGTGAAAGTTCTTCAGATTAAATATTTCATGTTAGCTAGAACACGACATATCAAATTAAATCAATTTCTAATTTTTGTTTGGCAAGAAGATTCAAATTCTGAATTTTCCCCCAAATTTTTGACTGCCAAGCTACAAAATCAATTCTTTGGACAGCCATCTGGTAGATGTGTGATGAAATTGTTCAGAAGAAATTTTACTGAAAAATCACAATGTTTTTCTATGTTTGCATAAGCAGATAACCTCATTGCCAAACAACCATTTAAAACTATTTACCTTCCCTTTGGCTCCCACTTCTCTGTAGGGTTTTGAGGATAACCAAAATATCCAAACATAGTTTGTGCTTTTCTGCTGGGATTTCCACGCTCAACATGCGGTACCCTCACAAGACCTGGAAAACGATCTGTGTTTCTATGGATGTTTGTAAAAAATGTGTGTATTTTCTCATTATGTAGCATGCACCACTGAGGAGCCAGATATGTGCCATCACTTTCTTTTGTAAATGCAGAAAATGAGATGTAATTAGGTAGATTATTGGCTTGACTCTACCCAGGCAAAGCCTGCAGAAGTAATAAGTGTGTAGAGTCAGATTTTCTTTTATCTTCAGTAAATTTAAGGAGTTAGCAGCCCTCATAGGCTCATTTCACCCCACTTCAGCTAAGATACAGTAACTGATCGCAGCCGTAGTAACAGTCATAGCAGTGCAAACTAAGACAAGTCTAAATGTTTGCTAGAAGGGGCCTAAAGCTGTCCATGCTCAAATAGTTGTGCTTTTTCAGTTGCATGGGCAGAAGCTGCTAGTTGTGGGGTTGTAGTTGGAAGCTGAGCAATGAAACTATTGTACAAATATATATACCCTAAAGTTTAGTCTCAGATGCTAGACCTTACTAGCAGCATGAATTAATATGGTTATGTTCCCAGAAGCACTGCCTGGGAACTGATGCAACAGCTCTAGCAATCCAACAACTGCAAGAAAAGAGGGTAATTCAAGTTTATATTGGAATTATATCTGCTTCCTCAAACCTGTAGTGCTCCACCTGCATTGCAAAGCTGACCATCTGTCCAATCCCTTTGTTTAAAAGACCAACCTCAGGAATTGTTTCAAATAGTTACACAGATTAACGGAGCAGATGGTTTTACATAAACATCCACCCAAGTGGTTAACATGTGCTAATCAACCCAGCAGAGCTAACAGTCATGTGTCTGCATCTTTTCCTACCCAGAGTGGCCAGAGGTTTGTTCCTCTGAGTGGTGCAACTTCTGCAGTGCCCAAAACACGTACCAACATAAACCAGAGTTTAGCAAGGCATTTAAATGTGTTTAAATATCACCACAGCAATCACATTTGAACTTTGAATGAAGAGCCTTGTTCAATTAGAAGAATACAGGAATTCCCATGAGAAATCAGATTGAACATCCAGCTAGTCCAAGCCTACCTGAGACTGTGGTCATACGAGAGGTTTACAAGGCAGGCAGAAGAAGCCTGCAGCAGGCAGATGGAAATCCATCTGTTCCAGAGTGGTTTAAGTACTGGGCTATAAGATCAAAGATCTCTCCTGTTCTTTTAATTTAGTTCCTGGTATCTGTTTTCCAGAGCACTTGCTGTGGTCTCACATAGTTTCGCATGTAGTTCTTACTTGCCTCCAATCTATGAAAATACCAGTTTCTCTTCCTGTGGGAGTTTTTGATCATTTATCATGCTTTTCTGTTCTCCATTCTGGATTTGCAGCAGCCTTTGCAAAGTGGCTTGTCAAGGTCCTGTTGTGGTCCCTCAGCATCCTGTTTGGTGCCTGGCACAGCAGGGTGCCTCTCCAGTTTTGATTCCCACTGATAAGCAGAGGGGACAGGGATGGAAATTCCCAGTACCTTTTTGTCACCAAGTGTCATCTTATTGCTGCAAGATTTGATCCTGAAAAACATTTGTAGTTAACATGTAAAGGGTTTTTGAGTGAAGTGTGCATTAGTGACAGATGTAATTTGAAGGGTTCTGGGAGCCTGGGAAATTAATGAGGCTTGGCTTCTCAGATACAATCACTAAAATTGCAGATAGATCAGCTCAACAAGTATGTACAATTTCAGTTGATTTTGCATTGATCTCAAAGCAAATGCATGTGAGACCTTGAAAGGACTATGCTGAAACTCTGAGTAGGGTTCCAGACACCTTAAGGTGATTTAAGTTTGGGCAGCCTTAGTCTTAACTTCTCCTTTCTGTCCTTCCCAGACTCATATTCCTTCCTTCTTCCTTGTGCTAGAACTAATGTTGGTATGTCTGCAATATGATCTGGTTTGTGACATGATCTGATTTAAAGAGAATCACTATTTGAAGTTATATTTTTGGAGACTGCCAAGGCCTATGGACCATTTACATGCTTTTTCTATGGTAAATGGGATGTAAAGCTTCATAGGCTTTGAATTGACCAGCCACAGAAAGACTTGTGTCTCCCACCTCTTCCACTCAGCTGTAGGAAGATTTAACCTTCTAAAATTCTGTGGTGGTTTGACCATGGCTGGACGCCAGGTGCTCACCAAAGCCGTTCTATCACTCCCCCCCTCTTCGCTGGACAGGGGAG
>JANZLQ010000057.1:1136001-1156313 GCA_026212715.1 Elanus axillaris | reverse complement strand
CATCTTAGAACTGGCTGGTATTGGCTCTATCGGACAAAGGGGAAGCTTCCAGCAGCTTCTCACAGAAGCCACCCCTGCAACCCCCCCCCCCGCTACCAAAACCTTGCCACAGAAACCCAATACAAATTCCCTGTTCTACTTAGTGATATATCTAATTAATTTTCTCTTAGTGTTCAGAGCTGCACTGCATATGGGAGTACTGTATTTGCAGAGCAAACTCTTAAAGCCAGAATCAGACCATACTTTTGGTGAGAGGCCACTAGAGCAGGAGAAGCAACAAATCTATTTGTAATAGGCATTTTGTCCATCAGAAGAATGTCAACAGACAAATTACCGTAACCTGCCTGAACCAGCTCAGCCCTCCTGCAAATGAAAGCCCAGATTGTATTGTGAGTGTTTGTTTTGTCATTTTTTAAATAAACTAAGAAATCAATGGTGTATTCGCAGCAGCTAGTAGAGCAAGTAGTCATTTTAGATGGACAACCCCAGAACCCTTACTGCTGGCACTACCTGACTGCAGTTCTGGCTGGTATCAGTATAAATCCTACCTGGATAAACACAGATTTGCCTGAGTCACAAATTTAAGCTGTATCAGCTGCCATGCTTTCATCTACTAGTTTCAGGAATGTAGTTTCTGCACTGGATCTATCTGGAAATTACCCCTCTCCCCCAAGACAGATTGCTTGTCAGTATCTCCTTAGGGCTTGTCTTCACTGCTAAATGCCTGCTTTTTCTATCTTTTTTTTTTTTTTTTTTAACCTTGGGGCAGCTGATGTACATCAACTATCTGAAGATAAAAGGAAAGGTAAAGAATACCTGTGGCCACAAGAACAGTTACAATGGGACAAGGGAGAGATGCTGGCTGTAGGGTAGAGCCTTAGTACACTAGGACTTTGTAATCTTAGGGACACTTGGGAGCTGCCTATCATGTCATCTCATTCATACTGGCATGCATGCTGGGCGAATGACACTGGGGGTAAAGGCTGTGCAATATGCACAAGAAACACAGAAATTGTTTTAATCATGATTTTAGAGGTCTGAGTTTTCCATTTTGAACTGTAAAAACCTGTCAGTTCTGTACTTTTCATACTGTTTCACACACAGGTTAGTCTTAGTTTTCAACTACATTAAGGCCCTTCTGTACCTTCATTTTGGTTATTTTATTATATGATAGCCCTTTCTATTGACAGGGAAGTAGCTTGTTGCTGTTAATATTTTCAAGGCAGTGTTCTGGAGAGGAACATTGACTGGAACACCATTGCCCAGCTATCCCAGAGCCTCGAACAGAATCCCAAAACTCATGGTGCAAATATAAAAGGCTGCTGGGGTCAGGCTACCAGGTCCATGAGCAAGCCCTGACACTTTTGGCCATGTTTCACTAGCAAGACACAGAAAGAGGATATCCTATGAGTCACTCATGTAGATATTTAGATATTTTTCTGTTCAAATCATCCTTCCTCCTCATGGAAAATACTTGCCTCTCAGGAAGCTAGGATTAATGCTAAAATTGTTGTTACTCACATTACAAGGTGAGATCTTTAAGAATATATGATGATGACATACCTTTGTGTCTCAGGGTTTGATACTATCATGTCCAAGAGAGGTAGAAGATGAAAGTATTAAATCTCCTTGGCTATATTACATTAATCAAATTAAAGTATAAGGTAGGGAAGAAAAATTAAGTTCATGAAGCTGTCTTAAACCATGCTAACAATTTGCTTTCTTGGTGTATTGACACTGCCAGAAGATAGATATATCCCTATTCTGAACTTTTTCTGAGTCTCTCTATTATAGGATAGTTTAGCAGCTGGTTTTTCAGCTTGCATGTTTGCAGATCTCTCTTTGACTTCAGTTTCACTTTGCATGCCATCTTTCCCTCTTCCACGCCCCGCTCTTTCCCCTCAACAAGAGATGCAAATACCAGATAACTGACAGTTTAAGAACTTGTGATCACCACTGGCTTTCATGGCTGGACATCATTATTAAATGCGACATGAGAAATCCCCAGGCATGGAAAATGTGTAGCTAGCTTGGAGTTCAGGGCTCTCCACTGACTTTATGCCTGTAGATCAGAGATTGCTTAAATGTTGAAGTTCCTGTCGCTTCTGACTGTGAAGGTGACCTCGAAGTGGTCACTGCTCCTAACGTGCAGCTGGGCAAGTTTAAACAATCCTAGGCAGAAGTGTGAGTTCTCTCTTTGATCTCTCTGATCTGTTAATTGTTTATCCTCAATTAAATATTTACTTTGGACTTGTTTTCTAATCTGGGGCTTTATGCCTTACAATGCAGGTGCAGACTCTTGCCATTTTAAAACTGCCAATATTATTTTCCAGATAAGGTTAAGTTTTACTGTCTTACAAAAAGACCGAGGCTCCTAGACATACAGGTAATTTCTAAAAGGAGTCTTGGGCTTCTAAATCACTGAGGTGCATTTGAAGACTTAACCTCCTTACAGAAAAGAAAACTATAATGATTAGACAGAATACACCCTGATACATGGGAAGTTATGAGCGGCTTTAAGGATTTAGATAAGTCAGTAGGCAATTAACTGAAGCTAAATCAACACAGAGAATACTATGTCCACTCAGATTACATCAGTTTAATATCAGTTTCTATACAAATACAAGAGTTACTTGCCTAACACCTTTATAGATGTGTGAGTGCAACTTTACATAATTAACTGCTCTGAGAAATGTGAACACCAGTCCCTAGATCATCATTGCTATAACATCACACTGCACGCTAAATTAAATAACTATTTGGTATCACATACATTTAGAATGAGAGTATTGATGTGGTACAATATGATCACACACCACTTCTGGGAGTCCTGAAGTTCTTCCTGGCAGAGAGAGACCTCATTTTATGCAGATGCCCACATTCCCAGCAATGGCACTCAGAGCAGTCCTTGAGCAGAGCTGGCTGCCAGTACGTACAGTGCTTGACCTGCAAGACAGGGAGCAAGGAAACTTCTAGGCCGCTGGTTTTGAAACAACCCATATGGCAAGGCAGGGCTGGTAGCAGGGGACTTGGGAGCCCTGGAGGCTAAATCCAAGCCACCAAGTCAGCATTGTGGCACTGACACAGAGCTATGGACCTAGAAGCTCAAGTTCTTTGTTACTTTCCAGATCTATTGGCTGGACTCTAAGCAAGCTGCAAATCGCCAGTGGATCCAGCCTGCATTTCATCAGAAGTGCACTGAAAATATTTTTTTGAAACATTTGGGGGTTTATGAGTATATATTTGCTAATAAAACCCTTTTCTATTGCAAATTTCTCACTACTCTCAACAGTTAAATTTTCACAGTCACGTTTTGTCATATTCACACAGTCTGTCCCAACATATTAATTCAATTCATTTGACTCTGCTAGTGCTTGGAGATTGCCTAAAAATTCATTTGTGAGGAACAAGGACAATAAAAAGTTAAAGGCAGCCTTCACAAAGATTCTCATTATTCTCTGCCTTTGAGGTCTGAGTAGATAATTTTATCTTGTATATGTTAATGATACTCTTTGCTTCAGCATCATCTCATCTCCCAGAGATTTTACAGTTAATCCATATACACTATTTCACTCCTCATAATTCTTTTTAAGTTTTCTATCTGTCTTTAGACCATTGCCTTCCCAGAACGAGCGTACTCTTTTTCTGAATTCTGTCCATCTAGCATATAGTGGGGGATACTATAATAATAGCATAATATATCATTAATATAATAAACATTTCAAAACAGCTACTATTTTATATGTATGGTATCATTTAACATCTTTCCTGGTGAAAAATAAGTATAATAATCATTGTGCTGAATCATCAGTAGTTCTTGAGCTTGAGAATGTGTAATCTAAAAGGACAAATTATAAAAGCATGTAGGTATTAATCTACTCACTGGGTTCAGATTCAGCAGAACTCTTAAGCACTTACCTAAATTCCTGTGCAGCAAAGCACTTAATCTTTGATTAACTCAAGGTTTTAAATAAGTTTCTTTTCAAGAAAACACTTAAACTAAATATATCCATAATCGCACTGAATTGCAATTCCACATTGACAAGGATGGCCAGCTGGCTTTAAAAGGAAACATGAAAAAGTCATTAGGGCCATGTTTTCACACAGAAATTGTACTGCTCCAACTATCTTCTAAAGTGAGGATGAAGATATATTGACAGTGAAGTGTTTATATCAGAGTAGCTCACTACCATATGAAAAGCAGAACATTCTATCTGCTTTTTTCACCTGCATTTTTTTCCTACAGGTTTCAGCTATGTAATTGTGTTGGTAAGTCATGCCTCAGACCAAGATATTATACTAATACTAAATAGTCCACACTGGAAATGACAGAGAAACGAATAAACTCGTCTGTCAAAGACATCATGAGGTTGTGAAGATAGAGCTGGATGGAAAAATACTTGCTGTGCCTGAAAAAATGTTCCTATTTCTTAGTTAGCCAAAGGGTTCCCAAATGATTAGGCTTTTTTTGGGTAAACACAAATGCAGTATACCACTGTAACAAAATAAAATAAATATGAGGATAGAAAAGACTGAAGTAGAGGACTAAAAGAAGATATAGATTTATAGCTTTATCTATTTTTTGATGTCTTTCATGCCCTGGTTTCTGTTTCCATTCATATACTGCAAATGGCATAAACAGACAGTAACTGAAGAAATGAAATAGGAGCATACCAGTAGGAAGCAGCACTATAACACAGCAACTTCATTTGATAAAGCTATATTCCAGCAGTAGGTAAAAACAAGGGCAGCTAGCAGCAGCCAAAAACCAGCAAAGGACAGAGAGTATCCATAATAGCACATCTTCTGCAATAATCAATGGACAGGATTAATATTCTTTTTGACACTTTCTTCTTTACGGTTGAAATTTTCAAGTAAAGTAACATACCCTGACCTTAAAGTAGTTTACAAAGGGAAAATAATAGTTTTTCTAGTTCTTGTGAGGTTCTGGAACTGAGAGGAATTGTCAATGATATTTTTTTTAAAAGTAGTTTACTTACAGGATTCTCTAGGGATCTTGCAAGTTTTATAGTGAGCTTTTTATTTTTGTTTATTTGAATTACTGGCATCAGTCTGATTAAATTATGTGAGAGAATAGGAAGGAAGAAAATATAAAGTTTTTAGCAAAGACTTTTTTGCCTCCTATCTCTTTATAGGGCATTAGAACTGGAAATCTGCAAACTCTAAACTGATTTTTAACTAGGCAGAAAAGAGTTCCTATCACCTTAGATAATCAGCGTTAATTTTTCTGATTGGCTAATGTCCTATATCACTGTCTGCTCACTGGTATAACACTTTTTCTAAAATATCATAATTCTTAAATTTCTATTAATATTTTTTTCCTAAAAAAATAAAGCAACAAGTTTGAGAATCCATGAATTCAGAGGTATCTTTTTGCTCTTTTTTCTAAATCTTTTTTGTGTTATGGCTGAAGAAGAGTATTGCAGGGGTTTTTTATTGGTTTCCCAACATTTCCTGGGAATTTTTGAGATTAAAATTTTTAAAGGCCATGTGGTAATAGAATTTGAGATAGATACATTTCATGTAATCCAAAACCAGATCAGTCTGAGGGAGATGCCCCTGGAGAATTAGTCAAGTGGTTTGATCAATTTCTAACATCTTACACTGATTAATGCTCTTTTATCTGACAGGGAATATTCAAATATATAAACCTCTAAGCCTATTATATAAACATATGCCTACAGGCATATAGGCAAAGCCACATTCATGGCTCCTAGTAGTAGCTCTGTGGTTCCTAAGAGGAATTTGAAAAGCCTAGATGTGCCATTACAGCTACCCAAACTTTAATCTAATCACTGAACATGAAACGTAGGATGACTTCTAAATTGACCTTTCTTGGAATTCTCAGCCATATAGGAACTGAAAATCATATTGGAAAACTGTTTTGTAAACAAGCGTGAGAGGTATTGTATTTTTAACATGAATATCTGGAAGACATTTCTGTTTCCATGAGAAATCAATGAGACTTGAATTCTCTCAGGTTAGGTGAAATATTGGTCATTGTAACCACCCGATTTTGTCCT
This sequence comes from Elanus axillaris, assembly GCA_026212715.1. NCBI lineage: Eukaryota > Metazoa > Chordata > Aves > Accipitriformes > Accipitridae > Elanus > Elanus axillaris. Next base: position 1,150,269 of record JANZLQ010000057.1, on the reverse strand, counting down.
GGACTGATCATGCAAACATAATTTCATTTTTTATTGTACTACAGAGACTGATAATACTGGCAAAGAATTGGCGGACTCATACCTTAAACCACCTTATTTTCCTACCTTCATCTGTGAAGCTCAGAGGTGTGTGTGTTTATCTGTTCTCTAAAGAAAAAAATATTTTAAAAGATTCGTGCCAGAAACCTAGCACCCATGCAACTCTTTGCTAACAAGTTGGTGCCAGTAAGTGGCCAGTGCGACTGGTGACACACTTTCTTTCTGAGCACTGACAATACAGAATTTGAATAGTGTGTTGCATAACCTGAAGATTTGCAATCCAAATCCAGAGTAAGAGTTCAAAGATGAGCAAACTGAAATCCAAAAACCCAGAGTATTAAATCAGCTATGTCTCACAGGCCACTACAGTTTGAAAAAATTGCCAGTCTTGCTCTCCCGCTCACTCTCCCAAAACGTGACAAGCAAAGACTATCTTGTGCAGAGCTCCACTGTCCCATTTTGAATTGGCTAAGCACTGTTACAGCTCCAGAAGTAAAGTGAACACAGCCAGATATGTTCTGTGCATCTATATATATGTATCTCTCTCTCTCTCTAAAACATATAGGGTTATAATTTAATGTGATAAAATCCCATTATGGGAAATGAATGTTACAGAACAGTTTTCAGATTCCTCTCTTAACTATCCATAATACACATATGAATCCATCTGTGAATGCAATATTCATTTACACATGCAAATCACATAACTGATTGAACAGTTACCAGACTTTTGTGCTCAGGTGGGAGATTATTTTAACATCTACCTCAAACTGTGTGGATGCAGTGTAGGCGTACTGCTGAGTTTATGACTAATATCCCTCAGGGGAGACCTATGAAAGGGAGAAAATAATCTGTCAAGAACATACTTAACTTGATTAGTTTGAGCCTAAACATTTTGAGCAGCCTTTGAACCTCAGCCGAAATAGTTCCAGGAACCTTCTCTAAGACAAGTACCTCAGACTGCAGTTCAGGATTGGCATCTCTTCCTTATTAAAGGAACATATTGTACAAGTAAAAGGATATTATACTCGATCTGGAAAAGATTTTAGAAGAATGTAGTAAGTGTGTGTTTAGATACTTACATAGTACATGCACTACTTTCAGGCAGCATTGCATATTTAGGGCATGATCAGGAGGCTACATATGGCAGAGTTTGTTTGGGTTTTCATTCCATTGCTTTTTATGTTTCTTCTCACCACTATCATGTCTAATTGTTCCTCTTGCATCCATTGACTGCATGCTGCTTCTAAGAGTGTAGACAGTCCATCTCTATGCAAAGAATGGACAAATGGTTGTTTGGGTTTTGTTTGGTTTGGTTTTTGGTTTTTTTTTTTAAAAAGCATCGTTTCTCATCATATATGGGACCTTGAGAAGGGAATGTACCTTCAGAAGTGACCAATGCCCTTCAAATTCTTATCTAAAGGAATCCCACAGGAAACCTTGGAGCTCTTACAAAAATTTGGACTGTCTGTTATTTATCAGATTTACAAGGACACTAGTCTTTGGCTATCAAGCCCTCTTGGAGCCACCAACTGTCCTCTTCCCTTCTCCTTGCTTTTAACAGTAGAGGTAAACATTGACTTAAGTTTGCTTCAAGCTTTCAATCTGTAGTACAAACAGGTTAACTATAAATGCTGGCAAGATCTTAGCTCAGTATTAGCCCTGAAGCCCTGACATCAGCACCTGGTTATGTCAAGTTACAGGCTCTTTAGCAACTGACAACAAACATTTGGACCCAGCCTAAAGGACCCTAAAGGGTCCCCCCCACCAGTAAACTGGGTAGGGAAACTGTAAAAGCATCTTTCTTACAGTAACCAGTGGTCTGCTATCATTTCCCTGATTTGTTAGTCAGAGCCTTTAATGGGTGCCTATCTCTTAACATCTTCTTAGTTACAAAGTTGCCAGTATTAATTTTTCTCCCATATGAGAAGACCCATACATTTCCTATACAACTGCTTCCTGTGAAAAGCCAGAAACTGAAGTAACCTCTCTTGAGTAACAACCCAGAGGCTTACTATAAAACTACCTTTTTAAGCGTATTTCAATTGTGTCATTGTAATTATATGCATGTAAAGCACTGGACAAACATCCAAAGCTTGGGAAAGTTAAAAAGGATGGGTTGACTGGTATACCCTATTCTAATATCTAAGGAGCAACTGAGTTTAGAAACTATTCCTAGAGTATGATAATACAGTTTGGGCTTCTCTGAGGGGAGATAATTAGTGTCCCGCCCCGAGTGAACCTGGTAAGCATTCAAAAGGTGGCAAATAAAAAAAATCTCAAAAAAAACATTATGTAGAACCATGACAATGTGTAACCTGACATCAGGTTGGTCATCATAGTGAGAATGATGGTGACAGAGAATATTGTCCAGCAGGAATAGGAAGTGAAACTCTCATGTTCCAGTCCCAATTGATTCTCTGGCCCTGTTCTTGCAGTTGTTTTCTTGCTTCTCTTTCCTTGCCTGCTTTTGTTTTACTGTTCTTTCTATTTTGTAGTTTTGTGACCTAGGGTAATTCAAATGACCATATCAGAGCTGCCTGTGAAAACACATTGCCACAAATCAAAGCTGTAGTTAGTGCTAAACAATGCTTATAAATTAATTTTGGACCATTAGATAAAAGGTATAAAACCACCGTATTTCTATTATTACATTAATTCAAAGAGCTTCTGATGTTATGTTTTGGGGCTAAATCCTGCTCTGTTTGCAACTTAGAGCAGGGTAAAAGCTTTTTCAGCCCATGATCATTTTGTACTACTTCCAACTTACTGAAATACATTCTGTCCACAGCTGAAGGGTTCCTGATGAATCCAGCCTGTTTTAACTTAAGAGTGCTTGAGTTTATAATGTGGTTATTTGTACAAATGTGTAGACCTACATGGTTAAAGTTCACTGTTTTAAACAGTATATCTTCACATGTACTTGTCCTCAGCTTTCTTAAGCGTATTATTTAAAGCATTTTAAACAATGAAATTATTACGCCCACCGCACTCAGAATTCATTTTTCTACATTTTTACCTCGAGTGATATCTTGTGCACACTATTCTCTAATAAACAATCCATGACAACAGAGGTTAAGTGAGTTGACAACAGAGATGGGTCTGCTCCAAAACTCCAGTTCTGAATGTATCTGAACTTCAGCAAGTTCAAAGCAAAGTGCAGGGTAATGAAACTCAGCTCTATCTCAAGTCCTTTTTTTCCTGACTTCATGGGTTCCTTTCATTTTCCGTGATACAAATTAGTCCTCGCCTGGGGCATTTGCAGTTAGTTACTTCTCTGAAACACAAATTTAAGTTGAAGCTGGGGCTGGGAGGAACATCCTGCTAGCACAGAAAAGAGAGCTGGTGCTTCAGAAACAGAGCTGGTGGTTCCTCTTTTTCTTGCTGGGTGAAGGGGCACTGTTCATCTCACTGCCTCTCCTTCCTTCAGCTGGCATCATGAGATTTCCTCTCCTCTTCCACACTTGTGCAATTACTGACACCCTTCTGAGATCACAGAAAGCACAGTTTCTGTGTTTGAATAGAAAAGCTTTTCAGTACTTTGGCTCTGAAACACAGGAATCCAATGAACTCATGTATTCTCTGAACTCCTTGCTATAATTTTATTTTTAAAAATTCTTTAATGTGCGCTAATCCCTTGACAATTTCAGTGTTTTTCTAGGGAAAAGGGAATAATATTTGCTTTGTGAGGAAGCTACAAGGAGCTTAGTAACCTGTATGGTAACAGATTCTCATGAAAAGAGTCTCTCTAGCCTAGCATAAACAAACTAATCTTTCAGCAGTAAAAGACACAGCATTTTCAGATTAGAGGCAGCCTTGGGCTGGTCTGGTAAAAAGAAACTGAAAACTGACAGGTTACAGCCATTTGGCAAACCTAGTAGCATCCAAGAAATATGTGGTTCACTATATGTAATTTCTCCATTTTTAAAAGGAAAAGCCAACCTTGGCCATTATTTCTGGGGTTGTGATGGCAGTGACATGATCCATTGGTAGACGCCAAGAGGAGCCCTGCTGAGCCTGAGGCATTCTGAATGAGCTTCACTCCAATGCTGCTCCTCCACTGTGCCCATCCCTCCTGCAGCACTCTCCAGGGTAAGAGCTGTTGCCAGCACTGCGGCTGCACAGAGGAAGCACTCAAGCCCAGAGCTGGAGCAGGTGGAGGAGACCCTGCAGGGGCCCACATTCAAAGCAACCTTGTTAAGCAGCATGCTTCTGCCAGCAGTGGCATGCCCTGTGCATCTCTTCTGTGCATGATCTGACATGCCCAGTGTCAGATCACGTACAGGAACTGAGATGTGAGTATGCATTCTCAAGTGATGATTCTCTCCAACCTCCTCCCCTTTCATGTGATGCAACTACCTGGGAACCTCACTGTTCCAGACTTTTGACAGTTCAGAGGTCTGCAAAGGGTTGAGCCAGACTCAGTTTTTATTGAGGATGAAATACATCTGGAAAGATGCCTAGAATAAGACCTATCTGTCTATAAGACCTGGAGGATTTTAGAGGTATGGAAGACTTGTATCCATCCCCTGCATAAAAAGGATTTCTTTCAATAGATAAAACAGCTTCCTGTTGGGACCAACAGGAGAGGAAGAATCTGAAAGAATTAACGGGCTGTTTGTTTTTCAATGAGATGCTTATTGGGTTTTGCTTGTTCTGTTCTGAGACACCATTTTGGAGAAGTATATTTGCTTCAGCAAGTGCACTTGGGAGCCTTAACCTGTCATCATAGCCACTGTACTCAGCTGAGCCCTTCCACAGCAGGCTGGAAAGGCAGACCAATGCTCTGTGCCAGGCGCCATATATGACACAATATTCTATTAACTATCGTTGCATGTAGCAGACACTCAAGTGGGAATGTTTCTGAATAGAAACTGCACTGTCCAAGCATGAACAATGTATGGAGGTGGACCACTCCAACAGGGCAGAGTGGTGGTGTAAAAGCTTTCTGCTGCTGTAGCAGTTGCAACCTTCCTTGTCTTCTTAGTACGGCAGGCACAAGGGCTTCAGTGGTCCTTTGCAGACTAAGAAGAAGTAAAAATAAAGATCCCCACTCCTCTCAAATAATCTTTAGTTCTCTTTAATCAAAATTCTCCCATGTGCAGAAGTGTAACACAAGAGTTATGTCCTACTTATAAACAACCTGTAGATTAAGTAGAACTCAGGTGCTGTATAAACCATATCCTGGCTCTGTACACAGGGCTGAAATTCACTCAGTATTGTGCTGTACTCAGTCCTTCAGTGAGAAAGTCAACACAAGGAATAAAGAATATACCAGTATTACCATTCCTATCCTATGTATGTATCTGGTTCCACTGTCTTCACTGTTGGCCCAACAAGAGTTGATATTACCACAGAGGCAGCTTATCCAGCTAGAAGACGAGATGGCTGCAGGAACTGGCCATAGAGAAGATAGTGTGAGAAGAAACAATATAAGAAACTGTCAGAGTTCAATGGAAATAACTTGTGTGCCTGAAACTCCCCCCAGAAGAACAATAAATCTTTCTAGTTTGGAGGACTTTTAGTAGAGCACTTTATAGCTCAGCTTTGTGAATGTGACTGTTTCAGCTGAGGGCTTTGCATGTTGCAGGTGGACTGTGTTGGTTTCAGTGGTTTTTCACAAGTGCCTAAAAGACAATTTTTGAGTTCTGATATATTGTGTGGAAGTGGCCTCCCATATGTGAGACAATACTTAGTGTTACAGAAAGATATGACTTTTTCTGTCCTGCATTACAGTTCATGTGTAACCTCCCATTCTTATTTTTACCTACTTTACCAACATATCATTTGGATAGTTTTAAGAAATATAAATGTGCTGGGAGCAGGGAAAGTTCTATTGACTTTTTTGTCTACAACTGCATAATGTCTGCCTTTCTGTGGAGCTGAGTTTAAAAGTTGGATCAGGTGTGCTGGAATCTCTTCTCCTATCCAGTCTGTTTAAAACCAGGCATAAATGGTGTAAGGAGACTGACCAAAAAAGGCAGAGAAGTTGATATGCAGCTTTGAAGTTAGTTCAGGAGAATATCAGAGTCATTCTTTCCATTGTTATTTGAACGCCCTCATTACTGCATGGTACAGTGTATTCTTTGGAAAAGAAGAGGTGTGCATACGGGGGAACAGATTGGACAGTGTTACAGTCGAAAGTTATTTGCTATTCACTCTGCAAGGTACAACTGAAAACATAATTCACTGCAGTGACTAACTGAAAGGTGCATATTGCTTCTGTATGCATTGGCAAACTGTCAAGCTGCTAGTGTGAGCTCTTACCTATCTCTGCACCCTGGCCCTCATGTGGGGTACTCAACTGTTGTGAAAAGCCTGTGTGCAAATGCAAAAGTCACATATGGAAAAGACCAAGAGGTTATTTGATCCATCTCCTTAGCAGTGCCAGATTGCACCTTTTATATTATTCAAGGCTTTTTTATTCTCCCTTTCTTTCTCTTTCTGCCACTGTTTGAAGATATTAAATCCTGCTATCCACACAGGACTGAATTCAAGCTTTATGTCTAAACCACGATCAGTGTAACACTATTAGATTTCTGATATGGAAAACTGCCAGAGTCAGAGGCATTCTCCACAAAGAGGAGACAAGAAGGAAAGAAAAGGTTCAGATTTGAACTGGAAAAAAAAAAAAAGTTGGGATCTCTGTTCAGAAACAGATACGAGTTTGCATGAAGATTAAATGGAGGAAAGGCATTTTAGTTTAGTCATTCCAGATATGAAAGCCAACTTTTTTTCTGGAAAATAAGAATGATAGCTGTAGTATCTGTTCATTTTGTGGCCCTGTTGCCTACAACACGTTCAGTGAAGGCCTGCAATGGCAGACAGCCTGCACAACCCTTCCTGTAGGCTCCAGTGCCACCCTTTCTTACAGTGCCCAACTTACTGCAGCAGCAGCCTCCTCACTGTGTCTTGCCAGCGAAGGACACACCAGCTTTTCCCGCTCTTCTGTACTAGTGACATTAGGTATCGAAATCCCCTCTCTGCTTTACCTGTGAGCCCCAGTAATGTCCTTCCCACACTGCTCTGTTAACAGGTGCCAGATTTCCACATGTTATCATGATAATGGATATTCCAATTGTAATCTTTCCACATTCCTCTCCAGTGGGAGATTTAGATGCTAGCATTGCAGCATGCCCTACAAGCAGTCCAAGTATAAAGAAGGGCAAAGGAATTTAATCTCTCTAGATTTCATAAAAGGCATCTGAACACTTCAACAGAGAGCTGCAAAATAACTCACTTCCCACTGCTGAGAATAATTATTTGTTAGTTAATGTATAATTGTGCAAGTAGGGCCTTTCCTGGCATTAGAAGGAAATTTGAGAGGCAGGTCTTCAGCTGATACATGCAGGTTTAATGATCTTGTCCCAAGTGCTTGTAAAAGACTAGTGTTGAGACAAGCCCAGAACTAAACAAGGCCTTGTTTATTAAGCAAGGCTGCTGTATTTGCACTAGATAGCACAGCAGAAGACATTTCTGACAGTTCTTTTATTCAGCAGGCTTAGACATTGCTTATTTGTCACGTTTTAATAGCTCTGTGTCGATTATCAGTTCCTTTAATCAAAATGAAAGCTGCATTGTCATCTGTTTATAATTGACACACATTGAAATAACATACAACACAGTCAACATCAACTGACAGGTTCTGGCCATTTCTGTTTAGTGAAAGCAGCGCAGCTTCTTCAACCCAAAATGATGTTTTCGGTAGGGCAGAGGCAGATGTCATGTGGTCTGTTGTAGATGAATAGCTTCAGCAAGGCAGCCCAAGCCTGTCCATGTGCTTGTGACACAGTGGCAGTAATGCAAGACTGTAAGCTCCAGACTACATTTAGACTTATCTTGGAAGTGGCAGGGTGGAGGGATGGGGGAGTGTAGTTTCTGCATCAGATCTCTCTTATGAAAACTAAGGGCTTCAGGCTTCTTGGTATATTGCCTGGACAACCTTAACTTGGGCAAAATGTTGCTGCTCCTCCTTCGCCTGTGAAAATTGCATCACAAAACACAATGATGCAAATTGCTTTATGGGATTGCAGACACACCTTTTATTAACTCTGATTGACACTGAATTGTAAAAGACTGGGGGTGAGAGTAGGGAGTGAAGCATTGGTAGAAGATGAGGCAGACCTAAGAGCCAGGCTCCCCAGCCTGGGCAATCTTTATTGTTACAAGTATCCTCAATCAGTGAGAGTTCTCCAGCAAAGGCTGCTGACCTGAGTAAGTGTTTGCACATTGGTCCCATTATTTGCGTACAGTTCCATGTTCCAAAGATATCTTAAACACATGCAAGGAAAGCACTGAATTTTCTACACCTGACTGAAGCAATGCCATCTACAGACTTCACCTATCTCCTTGCTGACTCAATCTTTTAAAATAAATTAACTACCCCATGTACTTTTTATTTCCTCCTCCTCCCTTTTTCTCTGTCTCTTTGGCAAAAGAAATAACAAATATTCAAAGGAAATGAGTTGTGAAACCTCTAACAGCCTGCTAACCATTACTTTCTAAACCCATGCTGGCAATGCAATATTCACTGGGGACCTCTGGCTGGCTCAGATGGTCCTCTTGAGTAAAAGAAGTAGCTAGGGATGTTCAGCTCTGTTTGGATGCCCTTAGCAAGAACCACATCACTTCTTGATTGTGTCAGTGTTCCCTTCCCCATCCCTCTTCTCTATCTCTCCCCACCAACTGCTCCAGAGATTTTTGCAGAGGTACGAGATCCCCAGGCATAGCTAGCCATTGTTAGAATGCCTCATAAGAATGCGCTGTGCCTTGCCTCAACTCTGATTCCTGACAGATCTCTCCCACACCTCATTGCTGGCACCATTGTGAGTCTGACCTGGGTTACCAGGACTTCTCCATGAGCTCCCAAAGGGGAGCTGCAATGTGGGCCATTTCAATCTGCTCCCATTCACTCACTGCTTCCTCAGTTTCCCCAGACTTTGTTCCAATTCTGAGACCAACAGGCCATTCGACAGAATAAGTAACAGAGCACTGCTGAGGTGCTATACAATATGAGGAAGACCTCCAGCATCTGACTTGCTTTACCACCTTAGTCATGGGTTATCTTGCAATTGACTGTGACCCTCCACACACATCTCTGAAAAGCCATTGAGAGCCAAGAGCATGGTGCTCACCATGAGACCACGACCAGTGTAAATTATAACTTGCAGGCAGCTTTTATGCTTAACAGCAGTGACAACAGTCTAGCTGTTGACCGAAGCACTAGACCAGGTGGATTTTTTCCTGATGTTCTAACTCAGTCATTTTTGTGCCAAGTTGCCTCCCTAGACTCATATCTGCTAGTGACCTGGATTTGCTTGCTACTTCTACACCAGGTTTTGGCATGTGGGAGGCACCATTGCAAGGCAACAAACACTGAAATCCAAGTTCCCTCCAAACCTTCTTAATAGCTCTCCTGATAATGGTCTAGGAGGTTACGAACCATAACTTAAAAACCACAAACAGCTTGCAAGCACTTCACTTGCAGGACAGCTGTGGGTGTTATGGCTCAACCTTTGCTGTCTTCTTTCTCAATACCACACATGATAGAGGTGGGTACACAAAGGACCACATGACAGGTGAAGGGACTTTGGGGGTAGACTATGCCAGGAACTCTGGTCTTACCAAACTCCTTTAAGCATAGAAGGAAGAGGTGCATGCCTGCAGACAGTGTGGGCCGTGACCTTTCTTTTATTCCAGGACACCAAGCCCAAAAGCAACTAGTGTCCCTAAAAAAAAATTCTTAAAAATTCTTACTCCTTTAATTGTATGTAGCTATCTCTCTTGCTTGCTTACTTGATCTTTTTTCCCCCCACATAAGACCCAATGTAACCTCAGAAGTTGTTGCTGCAGGATTTGGAACAGGAGAATAGATGATAAGAACGTGATCTTTTCCAATGTTTTTAGGGTGTATAGCTGTCCTCATTTGTTATCCACAAGACTCTATTCACCCAAGAGGGAACAAAAAAATAAAAATCAACCTCCCCTTTGCTTTTTGTCTGCCAAAATTAATGTGGTGACTTTGTTTCTATAAAGGGAAGAGGTAGGTGGGAACAGCTCTTCAGGCATGTTGACTAACAAAACGTGAGCACTACACACCAGGCATGGAAGGGAGCCTGATGTGGATGTGGGAACTGCCCGGTCACACACAAGGCCCTCTTGCACAATCTGGCACACAGACATGCAGCTGCACAACCCAGCTGGGAGACAGGGGAGGCCAACAGCTCCTTGAATTCTCCCCTGCCCCTGTCACATTCAGGCAGATGCCATAACACTGGAGAAGACTTTTGCACTGTGTGACACAAGATTGATAAAAGTTAATTTAAACTGGTTTGGGAAACAAGTCTCAGAGCAATGTGCAGACATTCATCGGTATTACTATACACAAACAGAATTAAACTTCTCCTTAATGACATAAAAATAAGACTCAACAGTGATATTTTACACAACAAAATAACAGATTTTTGCATTATTCACTGACTCTGTTACCATGGCACTCAGCTAGCTTTGAGCATACTATCTAGAATAGTAATGTGCTCCAGGTATCATGATGGTAAAACCCAGTCCAGGACCAACACTGAGTTGGGGTTTTTGTACAGCTGCATGCTGAACTGTCTAGATCACTGACTATCATAGGCACTTGGTACTACCAGTGTTTGTCTGCAAGACTGAGGCTATAGTGAGGAAGAAAGAGAAGGCCAGAGTCTTTCTTTGTAAAATATTTTGAAGGAAACTGGGTTTCATCATCCAGTTCTGAAGATCCAGTGGCTGCTGTGGATGGCTGAGGAGCAAAGCAGTCAAGGAAATACATGCAGAAAAAAAGTTGAAATACATGGACTTCCTGATAAAGACATTTCTCTCAAACACTGCAGGTATCTTGGTGAAAAACAGATGATCCAAATGCATATTTTTCCTTGAACATGTTACAGCCATTCCACACAGGTCCTGTACTCATCACCAGTTATTCATTAAGCGCATGACTAACATCTATCATGTGGTGTTTGTTCACTCATTATCTGTCCATGGGTGAAGAAGTCTGTTGCAGTGGTACGCAGGTTGTTTTGGTAAAGGTTTTTATTCTTTTATTATTTTTATTTAGTATGTGTTACAGGGCACAAAATGTGCTATGTCCAAGAGGTATGAACAATCCCATGGAGAATTTTTGAACTTTCTACAAATGTCTCATATAAAATTCTGCACCATCTGCAGACCAGCCTTGCCCTTTCTGTACACACTGGACTGTACCAAAGAAGCCAAACTGTCTCTGTACACGCCTCAACTTAAAACCATACACGGCTAGATGTGTAACACTTGAAAGCAATGTTGGAGACATCCAAATTTCAGTGGATAAAGAAAAGTGTAACATGCAGAGTTGACAGGCATCATCGCGAACCGAGTCATCAACCAGCCAAAAATAGACATCTAAGTGAAAAATGGCACAGACTTGAAGAGAGGCTCATAGTTTATATTCAGTACCACATGCAGTCTTTGCCACTATATGACAGGTTTACTTTGCCCAAATAATGTCTTTTATTTACTCCATCTAAAACATTTTCTGACATTTACTCATTCATTTCAGGCTGTTCTGGGAAACATCTGTACAGCAAATGTCTTAGACATACAGCTTGGATGAAAGAGATTTCCTTTTGGACTGGACAGGCTGAAATATCGACCTATGCAAATAAAACAAATGATTGATACCTGTAGTATTGCTCACCACAGTGCTATCTGCTGTTTCTCCCCTGATTTTTTTAATGAGAGTGAATAACCCCAGCCTTTTCATTAATTTAGCTAGCATGAAAAGCTGTGGGGCCTATTGGCAGGTGCTGTGGGTTAACAGTAGGGGTGCTGTTTAATCCAAGGGCAACAAAGAGTAGAAAAGGGCCATGAATAAAAGGATAGGGGTCTTTTATGAAGTTAGAAGAGGCATTTTAGATCAGGAGGTGTGAAGAGAAGCCAGCTGCAGAAAACATTCCTTCTTGCCGCACTCAGACAGCAGTATGAAATTATGCTTGTAATTGGTTTTGCAAAAGACAGAGGAATCGAAGTGAACTATCTAAATGCAAGAAGTCTGTTGATAGTGAGAGGATCACCTCTACTTGTAGGAGTAGCTGGCTACAGTTCCTTGGGGAATAAACTATTCTTCTGGATGGTGCTCCTTATCAGGCTCACCTCTTTGAAACTTGGAGAAACAACAAAGAGACAGTCTAACAAGTGCACTAGCATTTCAACACAGGGCAAAAAAATGGCATGTGATTTACAGGTTTGTTTGTTTCTAAACACTGACTCGGTTACTGAGAGTACTAATTATGCAATCAGTGATTGGGAGTTTAGAGTAGACAGTAGAAATTTTGAATCAAAATTGCAAATAAACTTTCTATAAAATGCCTGAAAGTGGTTTTGCTCTCATCTGTGGTTTATAATTGCAGTAGGTTCAGGGTTGTTTGTGTCATTCCTTGTGCCTTTAAAATAGTGTTTCAGTAGTATAAATAAGCCTTTGGAGACTTAGAGACAGATGGAGAAGAGTACAGTTTCAAAATTTAATCAAATACCTTCCAGTTAGGAAGCACAGATGTTCAGGGTCAGGAACACACAAGTGTGTAATATTGCTATTAACGTGTCAGGCTACTGATGCTGCTGTTGGAATAACCTAACCTTTTGCAGGTGACTTGGAAGGTGTGAGAGCACTAAAAGGAAAATTATATCATCATTTGCCTATGAGAAGAGTTCTCTCTCAATACTTTCAGTCACTTGTTATATTTACATACCTTACAGTTTTTAACTTTAATTTTACATTATTGAGGCAATGATGGATGCTCACATTACTTATTTATGTGGCCAAAGGCTTTTCAAGTTTTGCAAAGGTCTTGAGCCAAGTGATAACACTTGGGAATAATTTTCATGTGGTAATTATGCATCATTAAATTCTTCTTTTCCTTTTAATTAAAAGTTCTGCCTTACAACTTCATGACACATGCTCCATTTTTTCCTTAATAAAAAAAAGGTTACTATAGTTTTTCTATAATATTATTTTTAAAATGTTTATTATGATGCCTTCTACTTGATCTCTCCTCTGGCACATATAAATGCTTCTTTTTGTTGTTGTTGTTTTTTTTTTTACTACTACAGTTTGGCAATCCTTTTCTCTTCTTAACGTTTCCTTTACATAACTGGGGAATCCCATGCAGAGACAGCAATGCTGATCACGTAACATGCTTGTGGATTTTGTGGTTTCTCCAGTCCTGCGTTTACACTGCCAGGAACCTTTTGCAGATATATTTTCACTGAGCACTACACACGTCAGTAGGAAGGACTGTTTAAGGGCCATGTAATTTTCTGTGGGCAGTCTCACAAGATCATCCACTGGGCACGATTCAAAGGTGTCTCCTGACACCTCCTAACCAAGGCATGTCCCTTGGCCTTCCATGTGCTCTCCTTTTTATTTTCTCATACCCTGTTGTGTGTTTTCCACTTGTTTCCTTCCTCCTTCCCATTCTCCTCCATTCTCCCTCCTTCCATTTAAACTATGTCCACGTGAGAAATTTCAGCTGGTTTATCTCAGCCCTTTGGCATGCGGACTCTAGCTGACGTGCCTATACATCTCCAGATCCTTAGTATTGATGCAATTGGTATGGACAACTCTATATTTTGAGTGTTTTCTTCCTGGTGGCCAGGGGACCTGTAGAAGACAGAAAATAAGTTACCCCCACAAAACGAGTGATTATAAGATGAACCCTGCCCGCACCAGAAGGGCTTTGCTGGGGTGCATAACACACCACTATTATCTTGTCACTGATTTGCTCTTTCCCTGACCCATTTAACCCCCTTTCCAGCCCCATTCATTAAAAACAGTCAGGTTGCCTTCCTTCTGCCTTTAAGTGTGAACATGGAGGAGGATGCACTTAAGCGTGGCTGTCAGCAGCTCCTGGGAAAGGTTTCACGAACAGGGTAAGCTTCAAGAGAGCTTCCGTGCAGATGGGGTTTTGAGCATCCCGTGGAAAATCACTACCCAGGGTCTCTCCCTCACTCGCAAACTCAAGAGACACACAACACACACGGGCGTGCACAGAAACATTTATTGAACGTACCAAATGCATGAAGAAAGGGAGATACAGTTCCTGCTGTGAAGGATCTGTAACACACACGTGTGGACAACATCTCGGGGAAGGGGAGAAACCTGCCGACAGCCCCCCTTCTTTTCTCCTCAGAGCTCCTGCTCGCATTCCCGCC
>JANZLQ010000057.1:1086142-1119728 GCA_026212715.1 Elanus axillaris | reverse complement strand
TCCACCGTGGACCTCCATGGACTGCAGGGGGACAACCTGCCTCACCATGGTCTTCACCACGGGCTGCAGGGGAATCTGTGCTCTGGCGCCTGGAGCATGTCCTCCCCCTCCTTCTTCACTGACCTTGGTGTCTGCAGAGTTGTTCTCACTCCCCAGCTGCCGTTTCTCCCTGTTTTCCCTTCTTAAAATGTTATCACAGAGGCGTTACCACTATCGCTGATTGGCTCAGCCTTGGCTGGCAGCAGGTCTATCTTAGAGCCGGCTGGTATTGGTTCTATCAGACATGGGGGAAACTTCCAGCAGTTTCTCACAGAAGCCACCCCTGTAACCATACACACACACCCTTCCCCCACTACCAAAACCTTGCCAAAGAAACCCAATACAACATCTTAAAGCTGACTTTAAAAATACCCAAATTTTGAAACACGGTTCTTCATTAAGATGCATTATCCTTGAAACTAAAGCAGAAATGATTTAGTGTACAATTGGCCAGGACTGTTTGCAGGCCTCTCAAATCAGATGAGCAATAAATGTTTGAAAAAGGTGTTTGTGTTGAAGGTATGTCAAAGTCTATAGTATCACCAGATTTACAGGGTGCCCAAGTACATGGGTAATACAAATGAAAGATCTGATGCCATCCTTGCTAATGACTGAAATGATGGCACTAGATGACTCTAAAAGATACAGCCAGTGTGCCAGCCGATTGCTCTGTCACTACGGGTTTTTTTTAGTTTACAGCACTGCTGGCCTTATCACAACCCATGTGCTACCTGTATAATACCTTATCTTCTCTAAATAAAACTGATGACAAAAAATCTGTATCACTTTCAAGGGCAATAATGTCCAATTTCAAGATACAGAAGTTCTGGAACTCTGCTCTTACTTCAGGTTAATTGAAGGAGAGATTCAGTTTGTAGCATAGACTGAAGGAGGAACTTACAGCAACTAGATCAATTTTAAGCTGTGTTTTGCTAGTCTGCTCTGTAGTGGGAGGATACATTTAAGCTAATTTGGATGGTTTTCCAGTGGTTCTTTTCTACAAGCAGGCATTTTCTGTTGTTAGATCAACACCCTTTCCTGGAACTACTGCTTTTCTAATAATTTTCAGGTACTGCAGAAGTTGGGAAGCTAGGAGGGTTAAGTGGTACATTTGTTCTCTGCCCACTTGTTTGTCCCACAGGAGATGATCCTCTCATTATGTCAATGGTGATTATTTCCCAGGATATTTTCTATTAACTTTAAAACTCTCAGCCCTTGTTCTCCATGCCAAGGGCCAAAAAAAGAAAAAAAAAGGTGCACTTGCATGATGTCCTCAGGCAAGCTTTCTCAATTAGGTTATTACTCAGCTGTAACTTTCCATGCCAAAGTCAAAAATACTAATACATTTTGTGAAGCTTGTGTTCACCCTGGTGGGAATGAAGAGGTGATGGTGATAGTTGCCAGTGCTGATTGAGAAGGTCATCTTGCAGTACATTACAGCAATACTAAGACTGTTTCTCCAAGTAGAAGCAACCCTAAGGACTTGTTGTGTAGGTAGAGCAGAATTCGCTGCAGTGATCAGCATTTACATCTGTGTGAACTGCTAAAAAGGTCAGCACATGAGTGTCTGGTTTTAATTGGGAGTTGGAGAAGAGAGAAGAATATTCAGTATATTTAATGCTGGCACTATAGAAGTGCCCAAGATATTTATCCTCACTTCTTATGTATCCTATTTCATCCTGCTCATGCTTTGTCTAATTTTGATCAACTTTCCAAGCAGGGAATAGCTGTCACAATTACTTACCTTCTCTATTTCCAAACAATAATGTGGAATTAATTTGACTGTTGACTCACAAATTGTTTCCACTGGACTGTGTCCTGAGGCCTCTAGACTCATAAATGTTAGCCACAATTAAATTTTTATGAGTCTTGCAGGTTCAAGCAAGTGCAAAGATGGTTCTTTACATCTCCTCTAAATTAATGATTTATTGCATGGCCTTCAGATAACAAGCTAAAACCAGGGTAGAGCATGTCTTCTAATTATGCATGTAAAAACGTTTTCCTCCCTTCTTGTCTCTGACTGATTAGAGCTATTTCTGGGTAGTAAATTGAGTTTATGCTTGAAGAGCATTATTTTTTCTGCCCAATATGGATTATTTAAGATTGCCTTTCTAAAGGATCACTTAGTCTGTTTAAATTGTAATCAAAAAACAAGAAAACAAATGAGCACTTAAAAAAGAGTGTTCCTATCTGTGACAAATGTGCATTTTCTACCCTTGTTCTTTTTGCAAACAAGGAAGCGTATGGAGTAAGAGAACACGGTGGCAAGAAGAGATGCTTGTGCCTGTAGTACTGTGTTTAGCAGGAATACCCTTCTCAGGTTAAACAAAGTGTTTCTTCTCTTTACTGGGTTGTCAATGTCAGCAGATGTTTGTTGCTTGATCCCTGTTACAAATTTATCTTTTTAATATTGTTCCCCCCCGGACATTGCACTTGCAAAAAGGTAAAACAAAACCAAGGAGAAAAAAACCTGAAGTGCCCAGGCTTATTTAAGTCTTCACTCTGTTCCTTTTGAGACTTGTTCCACTGAAGAACTTCCTCCATTTTTTAACTTGCATGGGGGGGGAAGTGCTGTCGTCAGTGTCTGGGGGAAGATGGGAGAAAACTCCTTTTGACTTAGCAGACTAGTTAGAAAGAAGGTCTCTTCTGCAAGGTCAGGATGGATTTTTAGGCCACTAGCCTGCCTAATAAAGGTAGGGATCCATGACAGTATTATCTCTTCAGTTTTATTTATGATGGCATTGCATCCAAATGCAAGTGTTTTTGAAAACCTTCGCTTACAACATTTTTTGGAAAGTCCTGGAGTCTGTGTGCACTAGTAAACTAACTCATAGCAAGGATGGTCTTGTTTAAATGCTCTCTGTACATAGAGGTTATTCTAGGATTGGGTAGTGTGAATTTTAAAAAGATCAGCTAACCTGATATAACTGCAGGTGCAAATAGGAATTCATTGGCATATCCAGCAAACTGTCTCTTCTGCAGAGATACCATAGAGCTCACTGAGCTGTTTCAGTTTGGTTTTGGATGTATCTGTGTTCTTCCTCAGTTCTGAGCACCTAAATAAACCTCAGATGAAGCTTCCTCAGAACTACACTAAATAGCAAATATTTTCCAGTGTAAAAGTATGTGTGTAGAGTTAAGATGTGAATGCTTTCTAGTCCCTTTTCAAGCTTTGTCATGTTCTTTGGAAGAGATACGCAGGGGTTTTTTTACAGCAGAGTGATGCAGTTTAGTTGAGTATTTTCCCTCTGCTGAAGACCACTTCTGTTTCTCTGTTTCTGGTAGTATCTTGTATGCCTGTTTTTAATGCTGTGATCTTCAGGTGGTAGTACTAGACAGCCTGTTCTGCTTTCCTGGCTAATCAGTAAATTTAAAGGAATCTGCAGCTCTAATCCATGGCTTTCCTCATGGCATGTACTTAATTAATTGGAATCTGGTTTCAAAGTCCAGTACAAGACAATGTATCCCACTCTGTGCTTTCTCCATCTAATAAAACTAGCAAAGCTGCTTTAAAGAAAAAAAAAAAAAGAAAAGAAAGAAGAAAAGTGCTAGGCACCTTGAAGTCTAGGAACAGGAGTTTCCCCAATATTAAAAAAAAAAAAAATCAATAAAGAATTGTGACAAAACAGCCTAATTAAGAAATCAAGACCAAGATGCATGTAAAAAGCCCTCTGGGTGTGCTGTATTCTAAATTAACAGACACAAACCATGTCTGGTTTGCTGTCCTATTATATAAGAGAACTATGCAAAGTGAAAACCAGGCATGTATTTACATGCATTCTTTAAATATCAGGCTTAGATGTAGGGACAGCTCTGTATGAAGTGGCATGTGCTGGAGGCTCTATTAGGTAAGAAAAGGTATGCTTAGATGGAGGTCCAAGTTGCTGACAGACTAAAGTTAAGTGTAATGAAAGCAACAGAGTGTCTTGGTTCTGTAATTCATTTATGCATTGAGAAGCACTTTTGCATGAATAGAATGAAATGCTGAGAAGTTCCCTGGGTAAATGAAGAATCAACAAGATTAGCTAAACTTTCTCTGCAGAGCAAGTTTAATCTTGTTTTATAATCATTTTGATGAAATGTGGTATCTACAGTGCATTTGACCTATATATATATGTACCTTTCTGTTTCGTGTGCTAAGATACTGGTGGATTGTTTAAAGTGACTTTCAGCAAATTTAAGTAACTTTTATAATTGCCTTGTTAAAAAAAACAAAACATTGATATGTGTAAACAGTTAAAAAGAAGTTCTCCTTTCCCTATAGACTATGGAAAACTGACAAGATAACATTATCTGCTGTATCCGTAGGAGTGAAAATACCACCTCATTCTGGATTAAATCTTGCTGTTGCTGAAAAGAAAACCCTTGCCTGAAGCATGTAAACCCATATTTTGCTAGGATTTTTTTTTCCCCAACAGGGAATTTTCAAAAGTTTGCCCTTTGATGGGAACTGTATTTTAAGACTAAACTGTTGATTGAAAAATGCAAAATATTACTTTACTTGCAATAACACTTAATCAACCATTTTATAAATGCAATGTGTGACAGCAAGGGGAAAATTGTCCCCTGCTATTTGTAGTTGATCTATGTAGGAATGTAAACATGGGGACTAACACTTGCTTTCCAGGGTTTGATTTCATTTTTGTTATAGTTCAATTCATAGATAAGGGGTAAGGAATCCTGTATACTGGTATTGATCTCTCTAGCTTTTCAGCTAATGTTCATGTCTGCTTTTGGTTAGGTTTATTATTTACATCTGTCAACACCAAGCATGAGGCTTGTGGGTTTTTTATTCTAAGTAGAAGTTAACATTATTCCTTCAATGACTACTTCCTATTTTTTGCCTTGATTTCAACTTTGTCCTTGTGGTAGGTGGCTACTGACCATAACCCCATTGTGCTATTAGAAACAAGCTGTTTCTGCCTCAGATTTTACATTTGTTAAAATAGACTGTACCAGTTCTAGGATTAGCCAGAGTCTTGGAGAACCTAGCAACTCTTAGTATAGGACAGTTGGGAAGAAATGCCATCACAGCAGTTGAATTAACTGCAGATTCACTCCTACATGCTCAGTTGATCTGGAATCAGACTCGTGTAGTCAACTGATGTCCTCTAATAAATGTGGAATTTATTAAATCCCACCATCCGTCTCTAATGCAGGTGCTGCTGACTCATATCCTGCACCTCTTGCCCCAACCACCTTCCAGCTCGACTCCCTGTATAGGTCAGTAAAGGACAGTAAAACTTTCACAGGTTAGCAAGACACAAGGGCGTTGCCTGTTAAACCGAGACAATGTGGTTCACTTGTCTTATTTTTCTTTCTACAAAAAGGGTCGCAAACCATTCCCCACAGAAGTGAAGTAGGAAATCCAGGGCTCATCTAAAAAGACTTCTTTTTACATCTGGCATGGTTGTTGTCCTGACAAACATGAAATTCATTTTGTGAACACAGATAATGCTGAGAGGGAAATGAAAGGTCAGCTATCCGAAGTCCTGATGGTTAGCATAGTCCTGCAGAGACTATCAAGTGGCTAAGGCAGCCTGAAAGGCTTGCTCACTTGGCCTTGTGTGCTGGCCCTGGTCATACACCAGCATGTTTCAGTCAGCTGGGAACTCAAGAGTCCAAGTGAGCGATAAGAATAAGTCTGTCATTACACTAGGGATGAGGGTGTAAAAAAGGATGGCAGGAACCACAAGCATATGCATTTTTGGTGACTTTGAGCTGCTCCAGAAGAGTAGATAGTTACTACCATTCTTCCCTGAGAATTCTTGCCTTGAGCTGATTACATACATACTATGTGTGCCAGGTGCCAAGTGGCTGGCAGAAATATGTGTGTCCAAATAGGGTGCTGCTGTTTTCTATTCTAGGCTGTGTTGTTTTGTATTCTAATCCTCAAAGGATATCTTTTTTTCCCTTTCCAAGAAGCTATGAGCTTTGATTTCTCTGTGGAGACACATGTATAGCAGCCCTTCTGAAGATGATACTGGAATAGCTGCTCTTTCCGCTCCATGATGAAATCCTTTAACCTTATGTGTATTCTCTCATCTTTTTGCAGTTCTGCCACATTGTGTCTCTGGATACCAAAGTGAGCATGGTGGTATAGCAAGATTTTCTTAGCAGTAGTGCAGCTGTCTTTGAAAATGAAGGTGCCCAACATGGGCGAGAGAGGTGAAATATTTTAGTCTCAAGAATATATAGGTTAATATGAAGGCTTTGGAGAACGTGAACAGAAAATTTTAATAAATCATTACATGTATACACCTCATATATCTAGACATGAAAGGTAATTGGGGCAAAAATGTTTCTTATTTATTGGTCAAACCATTGGTTACATAGTTGGCTTCTCCTTCCCCTTCCTTACCCAAACCCCAAGCTGCCAAGATACTCTAGTAAGGAAAATATTTTCTCTGATGGGCAGTATCCTCCATTCATTCAGTCAGGACACATCGGGGGTGCAGGGGGAAGGCAGTTGGCTTTAAATCTTTCTTTTCTTCTTTTTTCTTTTTTTTCTTTTCTCTTTCTCCAGCTACTATAACTCAAAACAATGAAATATGGCATTTATTATTATATTAAATATGTCTTTGTTGCTTAACAGCTAGACACACAAACTTACTCAATAGATGAGCTATGATAGCTGTCAGCCAGGATTAGTATATTCCTAGTTTGGCTGTGAATCTACTACTTTTGATCTAAGTATAAAGTACTTACAAATTCAGGCTATGCCTGTGAAATTTCTGCCACCTTTAATATGCAAGCAGATGTCAAATTGCAGTATGCCAACAGGGCAGGAAATTTCTGACCGTGGCCGCTGTGTTGCCTGTTTGCATGATGAGTGGAACAACTGAGGAAGTTGTTCTGCCATCTAGCTGTGACCACCCAAAGACTTTTTTTCCTTCAAAAGGGGTACTGACTGAGAGGGTTTCTTTCCTCTTTATTTACATGTAATCCTGAGATAACATTATCTAGGTCAGTAGAACTTTGTAGTGTGTATCTGACCTGGGAGTCTTAACATGTGACTCAATTTTTTATTATTGGAAAGGTAAACATTAACAATTAAGTGTTTTGTTTGCATTTAAAAATCTGATTATTATAAACAGCTGACTGCTACTTAACTTTATAGCTAGAACCAGAAAACTTGGGTAACTGCAAAAACCATGGGGGACATGTAGAAGGGTGTGCAATTTGCATGGTATGGTTTTTTTATTATTATTTTAAAGTAACTTAGGGGTTACTTTAAGCCTTTTCTTGATTTTAAAAATCATGATAAATGTCTGTATAGCTTCTTATACCACTTCTTGTATTTGTTTTGCTCTGCTGCTGCTCAATTTGGTTAAAATTAAAATCTGCTTAAAGATGAACAGCAGTATGGTTTCATTTGATATTATAAATTTAAACCTCATTACCCTGGACAATTTTATCATGATTGGCTAAATTGTCAGTATTGTATGTACCCAGGATTAGGTAACTACTGCATAGTTTTCTGGTTTCTTCAAACTGTATAAAAGATTTGTATGTCAATGTGAAAAGAGATTGCTGTTGAAGCTTTATTCCTTGTAGGAAGGTCTCTGAAGAACTTTGTAGTAATTCTCAATGGTTTTCTGTGCTTTAAATCTTTACATCCTTAATAAAACAACTTGAGAAAGAGAAGCAAAATTACTCTATGTTCCTTCAGAGTCAGAAATGGGGACAAAGCCTGAGAGTCCTGAAAGGATGCATCAGTTACTGTTTTAATGGCCTCTGCTTTTGGATGCAGCAGCCAACTGTGATTGTCCTTTACATAATGGTAATACTCTTGAGATTAGAATGAAAGCCGCCGGTTTCAATTTCAGGCTTAACAGTTCAATTACATCTTGTTTCTTATGGAGAAACACATCATGTTTGCAAAAGAAAATTGTTCATACCACTGGGGGAAGCTTAAAACTACCATTAGACTTGTGTTAAATCTCCAAGGAACGCTTTGAATAACATGGGAGGCTTCAACCTCTTCAGAAGAGACCTGGTGCTTAGCAATATCTGGCTGTTCTTTTTGTATGTAAGAGGGTGCCTGTGGGGCGGGATGTGTTGCACTAGTTTATAGCCTGTTTATTGTCTTGTGTCTTTAGTCTGGCCTATCTGTCTATCTGGCCATAAGTACCCCAGAAGTCCTTTTTCATTCCTATTGCTCATTGTTATCACACTCAGCTAATACTTATTAAAGTGTCTAGAATTTCATGCCAAATATGAAGTTATTCCTACTTGATATGCAAATCCTGTATCACAACTTGCAGTCCTTAACTCTTGGAATAAAATCATTAACTACCTGTGGATCAAGGTACCAGTCCATGCTGGGGGCCACCTAGCTGGAAAGCAGCTTTGCCGAAAAGGACCTGGGGTCCTGGTGGATATCAAGTTGAACATGAGCCAACAATGTACCCTTGCAGCCAAGGTGGCTAAAGGTATCCTGGGCTGCATTAGGCAAAGCACTACCAACAGGTCGAGGGAGGTGATCCCTTCCCTTCTACTCTGTGCTGGTGAGGCCACGCCTGGAGTACTGTGTCTGGTTCTGGGCTCCCCAATACAAGAAAGACATGGAGCATGCTGGAGAGAGTCCACTAGGGTGATCAAGGGACCGGAGTGTGCTCCAGTCCTCCTATGAGGAAAGACTGAGAGAGCTGGGACTGTTCAGCCTGAAGAAAAGGCTCAGGGGGATCTCATCAATGCGTATAAATACCTGAAGGGAGGGTGTAAAAGAATATTTTCTTGTTTTCCTAGAAAGAAAACAAAGCCTTGCATACTTCTTCATGCTTACAGAGGCAGAAGGCGATAGTTCTGTCCCATTTTTCCTTCTTCTGAAGGCCAAAAAGCCAAAGTAAAACGACATATTGCAAGTACCTAGTTATGGTAAAGCTCACTCACTTGGACATAGTCCCCAATGTACTCCTTCTCTTACTTTTGTACCCTCACATTACTTCTACAGAGACTAAATGTCATTTCTTTGTGAGCCTTTTAACCTTACAGTGGTATTGATCACATTTCAAACTTAACTATCCCTCCTGCTAATACAAAGACAAGGACAGCTAAGATGCATCTGCTGACTATTGCAAGCTTTTAAGCCACCATAGAGACTTGCCCTAGCAAATCTTGACGACAGGCCAGTAGAAAAAAACCCCCCAATTTTAATAAATTCATTAGTATGTAGTTTTCCACTTTGGGAAAACCTTGCTGCTGTTCTGGGCTTGTCTCCAGCAGAAAATGGAGAAGTAGAATAAATAGGTATCATGGACATATTCCTACCTCTATGTGGGTCAAGGCTTCTCCTTGCTATTTTCAAATTTGGTTTGAGAAGTTTTCAGTTCTACTGGTACTTATGTAGGGGGTATGCAAGTGGTATGTGCCCAAAGGATCTGAAACTCCTCTCCTTTGCCCAAGACAGAGATTTTACAACTACTTGTGGTATCTGGTAAATATTGAGTGAACCTGGTCATCAGAGAGTTAATATAAATGTCACCAAGACCAGGAAACACAATGCTGTATTGGAGCAATGCTGGGGTTTGTGTGGAAGTACCTGCAAATGGAGCAAATTGTCTGCTTGATTATGTTCAAATGGCATCCCAGTTTCTACTTGTGTTAATGTCATCAGAAGATTTATTAGTTTTATGTGTGTCTTAAATCTCCCTCTGCAACTGCAAGTCTGTTTACTTTCAGCAATAGCTCCAGAAACTCGAGATCTTCTTTTCCTTTTTCCTTTGCCAGTGTGCAGAATTGGAGTGGTGGGGAGTAAGGGGGAAGAGGGGGTTTGACTCATGTGAGGCAGAAGTCTTTTTACTGAAAATAAAGTCCTGCCTTTATGAGTACAAACTGTCACAAGTGGGGTCTAAGGTGATGTGTAAATTCGGAGTTAACTATTTTCAGCTTTTGAATTTGGTCATACTTGAAAAGGTATTTGCTAAATGACATCTTTCAAGATATTAAGAACACTTGCACCATCTACCCTTTTCTTGCTCTCCCTCCTTGCCCCCTATTTTCCCATCCAAAGACTCTTTTAGAACAAATTTTCTGTAGTTTTAGAAATCAAGCACGGGCAACCTGGGGCATTCTGTATTCTAGCACATGAAAATAAAGGCATCTCTGACATTGCTTAACAGATTTACCAAGCAAAAAAAAATCCCTGTATTTGCTGTTAAGTTGTATAGTGTCCACTCACAATGTTTGTTGAAGCCAAAATATTTAATTATTTCAGTATGGGCAAAAGTTACACTGCTTGGAAAGCAGCTACATATTTCCCACTGCACCAAAGCTATCTAAGCGTGTTTTGTGAACATCTTTGTTCCTGCAGCTGGGACGCATATAGTGCACTCAGGCTTATTGCAGGCATAAAGTAACTTAAAAGAGTAGAGTGTAGATCATAGATAATTTTGTGCTACTAGCAGATAGCTGTATGCAAATAGGGACAGGAAGAGGGTGACAGCTTTGGCTGGAGAATATCTGTGATTCTGTATATAAGGTGTTTACATAACTCAGAGACCTGGCCATCCCTCCCCCAAAATGTTAACTGCCTGGGTTTGAAGGGGAGCTGTGTGCTACTCAGTCCAGCAGCATCTTCCCCTTGGGTCTGGGCCCCCTTCACACTTCCAGACCTCAAAATGCTGGCAGATCTTAATGTAACTCTACGTCCTGGGAAACTGAGCTCATTAGCTCAGACTGAAGGTGGAGTAATGCAATGAGATAATGGCCCAGTGACAATGGAAACAGATACTTAAGTGCATCTCTTATGAGATCAGTTGCTCTGTGAGGAAATAACAACAACAACAAAATAAATGCAGTGTGCTTATAGCATGGAAAATGACTGGAGAACTGGTGTTTGATATAACATTTAGTGCAGTATTGGGGGACAGTGGAAGAAGTCAAAGCATCTTTTCAGGGTTAATAGATCACAGATCGTGTCTATCGCATACTTTGGATGTCCTTTGGGTCTTTTAGGAAGTTCATCTGCAGACCATAGCAGAAATAAATGAAGTTACTTTGATTGTTCTCTACTCAGATGAACTCCTATGATCCACTGTAGCTGCCTCAAAGTTTATTTTGGTTTGGTTTGGTTTTTTTGTTGTTTTTGTTTTTGGAAGGGGATGGCATTGTGTGTTAACTTGCCTGCTGTTGACCTGCCTGTTTTAGGGCTACTTCTCATTTCAACACTACTTTCTTATGACATATTACTGCCTTGGTGAGCACTCTCTATCCTTTTCTATCCAGAGCCTGTAGGCTGTGGAAAGACACTTCATGCAGTTTGCACATACATTGAGATTACTGGGAGAAAAATCTAGTTATGTACCTTCGTTCACTTTCAATGCTTCTCCTTTTATCTTCTGTAATAGCTTGTGTGTTGAAAATGCATTTTAAATTAAATTGTTTGCATCTTGTATATGCACAATGCATTCACTTTGACGGCATTTTATTACAGTAGTAGGAGGGTGGTGATACATAATAAGTCTCAAGAATAGTTAAAACCTGTGTTAACTTGTGTACATTTTCAGTAGCAATTGAACTTTGTGTTGAGTCTCTGCTGGGATCTTAATCAAGGAGAAAGGAAGGCAGGGGTGACAAGGGAAGGAAGAGTTGGTTGTAGGTACCTCTAAGTTGTTGTTACCAGTTTAAGATAAACCTCACCTGTCGTGTTTATTTAAAAAAAAGTATACTGCCTCCAATTTTAGGTATTTAGCACAAGGTAGTTTCTGTGCTCATCACTTATTGAAGGAGAAACACAGAAATTGGGATAATGTTATGAATCAACTTTTGATGATACTTTCACCTCTCCTGCATATGGATATAGCCTCAGAGTTTTGTTCAGCCAACCTTTGTTTACACTGAAGGGAAAAAAGCAGAGTAACCTGAGAAGGCTTTAACTGCATCATGATGTGACAGAGCAAAGATTTAAATAACTAGGGATTTCTAGGAGAGAATATGATAAATATTTTTTCTCTTTCACCTTGAGAGGTAAAAATACATGTCAGAATCGGCAAGATGCATGATTTTGATCTGAAATTTTGACTTTCTGCACTAAATAGTCATTGGGTTTTTTTATCAATGTGTTTTCTACAGTCTAGTTTTGGAAAGGCAGGGGAGGCTGGGTCTTCCAAGTCCCTTCCTATGAAAGATGAAGATGCTTAGAAGTTCTTGGGCACTTGAAGACCTGAACAGGTGTTAAAAAATTGACTTGCTGAATCTGTGGAAATGCCAATAACTACACTTGCTTCCCTAAAACATTGTAAAGGAGTGCTTTGCATTTGTCATGGCATGCTAGTTTCAAAGATGGAATAAGCAAGGGCCCTGATTCAAGGGCAGTGATTGGAGTCATGTTGTGTAAAATACTTTGAAAAAGTGTTAATTTGTCTGCCTTTGCTCAAAAGTACAGTTTTATGTTGGCTTGTAGATGGTTTGACTTTGCCAGGGACAGCAGGTGAATTAACATTAATTAATTGCCTAGCTTTGCCAAGGATTCTGTGGCGTCCTACTCATACCTAATGTCAAGCTGAGGCATGTAACAGTGTTTTGAAATGGATAGTGGTTCTGAAGATGGCCCTAATATTAAATCAAGTTGAAGAACTGCACTGGAGGTTAAATGCTAGTTCAGTCTGGAGGAGTGTGCTTGGTCTCTGGAAGAGATCCATTTGGGTTAAACTGGCAAATCAAGTAAAAGCTTATCTAATTAAAACCCCCTATTTAAATGTCAGAGCACCTGCACTACACTACTTTTTCTTAGGTGAAGCAAGCTTTTAATATTTCATAAAATTATTGTTAGTGAATATACTAGGCTAGCCTTCACAAAAAACTTGAATGATTATTTTGGAAGTTTGAACGAAGGGGGAAAACCTGAGAGGGGCAGGCATTCTTTTTTTTATGCTGCCAGGATTTTCCAAGAATGACTGTAAACTGTTTTTTTACAGGTTGTGTCAAATGCTGCTGGACAGGGAGTTGCCATCACTGGGAACAATACTTTCAACAACTGGAATTGGCCTAATGCTGTGATCTTTGCTGCTACTGTGATCACTACAATCGGTAAGTATTTATTATGTCAACTTTCCTAACTGTAGTTTTTTGTTTGCTGTCATGTGTTCGTACTCTTCCGTTTATGTGCCAAGCTAGCCACTGGATAAAGTGCCCATGGCTGGAGTTGCCTAAAGTACATGTTCACCTGCAGGTTCATAGAGGAAAAAACTAGGTTTTTGGCACTCTCTCCATGGGTATACAGAAGAGAAATGCTTGCCTTTCCAATAAGTAATGGATTCAAGGTGCTGTTGGGAATAATTGGTGTCATTCCAATTCCATTAATTCATGCACTTAAATTTCCAAATCCTAAAATCCTAAACCAAAAGCATTACAAAGCATTCAATTAAACTAATACTTGTGCATATGAGGTTTTTGTATAGCTGTCCTGTTACTTACATTCATCCTCTTAAGCTACTGATTTATCAGTGTTCTTGGCTTGCAGAACAATCTGGACTTTTTATCTATCTCTTGAAGAAGGCAAAGTAAAACAAGTGTTGTCTTCTACTACACTACTGATGTGTGCTTGAAAAACCCTGTGCATTGAAAGACTTCTTCCTCCTTCGATGTACAGATTTTCAGAGCTCAACATCATCTGCCTTCTGGTTTTACAGAAAAATCTTTGCTATGTGCTATTGCTACACCCTTGCTACACCTACAATGCAAAAAAAGGAATGCAAAATAACCAGACAAGGCTGGAGGTATACAGAAATGGAAGCCTTACTGTTAAACCATATGCAGTGTTCTGGTTTTCTTTATTATTTGAAACTCACAATACCCAACTTATATTATAACTTAAGACAAAAAGTTGAAGGCAGTAACACACCTAAATAAAAAAGCTCTGGCAGAAGTTCCAAAAATAGGCTGCTGATTTTAGAGCCTGAGTCTGTAATGCCGTGTTGGGTTCTGTGACCAGCAAAGAACTAAATTAAGTTGAAATACCTTGCTGTGTCACAAGTTACCTTGCACTTGACTCTCAAACTCTTACCCTGGAAAGGTACCAGGTCATATGTTAAATGTGGATCTTTCGTGTGGAAGCTAGCTTCAGGATGAATTTTGAGCTTTTATTCTATAAAAATGAATCAGTCAAGTTTTAACAGTGCTGGTTAAGGTTGGGGAATCATATTAGAAGTTTTGAGATGAGCTTTATTTCTTATTATCTTGTCAAGAAAAAGATGCACAAAATCTAAGAAACACTTAAAATGCAGTAATCCTCTCAGCTTGCATTAATGGAATACACGTTTGCTGGAGTAGAATTGAAAGGCATCCAGATTCAGAAGAGAGCAGCTGGAGTAGACTAAAGCTCTTACAGGTGATGAAGTAAAGAGCATCTGATACAGCAAAAGCCTGCACAATGTTGTTTTGTGCATAGGTGGAATTGCCTTGAATTCCCTGCAACAAGAACAGACTGTGCACATACTTATCTCTTTTAGGTTACGGAAATGTTTCTCCAAAGACACCCTCTGGGCGTCTCTTCTGCATATTTTATGGGCTCTTTGGAGTTCCTCTCTGCTTGACATGGATCAGTGCTCTGGGGAAGTTCTTTGGAGGACGTGCCAAGAGGCTGGGCCAGTTTCTGACGAAAAGAGGAGTAAGCCTGGTAAGGCCCTCACTTGTTTACCCTCATGCTGTGTATTTTTCATGCATGAATTAAGCTTACACTTCTTAATTTACCTGCTAATCCTGGTACTAAGTGATCACTTGCACAAATATGAATTTTCCCAAATGGTGTTGCATAGAAAAAACTGAAAGGGGGATTGGTTCTGATACATTAGTTCTGCAAGAAGTTTTAGCAAAATGAGATCTTGTAGAAAACTTTGCTAAATATGTATCTTGCAGCTTCTATGGAGACATGCATCTCCTTACATTAGAAACCTGTAGGACAAATGTAAGTAAGGCTCCACTTCACAAATGCTCTGTGCAAACTCCTCTGGCACGGAAATAAGCTGTCCTGCTTTGTTCCCACTTGCTGCTCTGCTAGCATGAGTACTTCCTGCTGTGCGGTGAACCAACAATAAAATAATGTTTTGTTCTGAGTTACTGGCTTGTGGTTTTGTTGTTAATGGCTTTTTGGTGGTGTTTTGGTGGTGGTCTCCCCCCCACTCCCCACCCCAATGAGCCCTATATCAGTTCTAACTCTGAACAGAGATGGGAGGCAATGCAGGGCCATAGTGCCTGGATTACTGGTTTAGGTCCTGGTTTCAGAAACAGCAAGAAATTTCTTGGTTCAACACCTGAGAAGAAAGTACAGAAAATGATGGTGAAATGCATGTGTGTGTGTGTAGCTTTGTACAGAGGTTGCATGAGTGGCAAAGAGTAGAAGACATAAATAGGAGAAAAACATCTTAAATAGTTCTGATCCTCTATACTCAAATGAATAAAAGGAAAATCAGGGGTACTGACTGCTTTTTAGACTAGTGTTATGTCTGTATCCCATGCCTAACTTTTCAAGAGTGTGAAAGAATACTATGAGGAAATAATCCTGTTTGAGCAAGTAGTTGTAAGAGTAGTGGGTTCTGCATAAAGGAAAAAAATGTGCTTACTTCGGTCAGTGACTTTTAGTTATGGCTGATAAACTGTTAGCACAAAACTCTGAAATGTCTGATAGTGTCAGATAATGCTTGATGCCATAGAGGGGAAAAGAAAATTTGGAGAACTTTCCCTGACTTTTTTTTCTTTTTTTTCTTTACAGAGGAAAGCACAAATTACATGCACAGCTATTTTCATTGTTTGGGGTGTCTTGGTCCACCTGGTTATTCCTCCCTTTGTCTTTATGGTGACTGAAGGATGGGATTACATTGAAGGCCTCTATTTCTCATTCATAACTATCACCACCATAGGATTTGGAGATTTTGTTGCTGGTCAGTAATTGTATTGTCTGTATTATTTCACTGCATGCATAGTGTGGCAGGTCTATTTCCCGACTGTAATTTGAAAAGGTGCTTTCTAAGTTTTTCCAAAACAT
Source organism: Elanus axillaris (assembly GCA_026212715.1). NCBI lineage: Eukaryota > Metazoa > Chordata > Aves > Accipitriformes > Accipitridae > Elanus > Elanus axillaris. Next base: position 1,103,704 of record JANZLQ010000057.1, on the reverse strand, counting down.
TTTGCTGAAAAGAAGATTCAGTTAAAACTAGGCACTCAGCCAATGGACTAGATCTTGGCTCTTCAGTCTTGGCTTAGACAGCTAAGGCCTTTATTGGGCTAAGTCTGGAGCCAAGTTCTGGAGTTTGTAACGCTTTCAGGTGCCCCATGTCCCTATTGTAGGCAAGGAGCTATCCTATCCACCATGGTAGTTACATACCTTTGAATGGGATCCAGTATACTAAATAGGATGCATAAGTACTGGGCAGTGCTCTCTGTGCAGCTGTCTAGAACTAGTCAACAGGAAATGCTGAGCATACTGGTGTCTCCCTCCTAAATATTGTCTTTCTCTAAAATCCACTGCTTTGTTCAGGGCTTTGGAGATGGTCCTTGTAAGTAGACTTCTAAACTCTTTTCTCAAGGAAGGTATCTATGTCCATATCTCAATGGCAGGGAGAAGCCTTATAATTTTCAAACAGGAAAAATTTTATAGTTTACGAGGAGAGGATAAGTATGTTGCTGTTTGATGTTGTGGTCCAGTGGTTAGAATACATGCAGCCAAGAAGTGGAAGACATAGGATCAACTTTTACTTTCAGAAGGGCTTCAGATCCCCACTTACCACCTCTCAGAGCAGTGTTCAAACAACTAGGCTCTTAGTGTGGAAGGGAGTAGTTCTCAGGGTCACAACTTCAAAGGTTTATCAGCTGCAAGTCATCTTTCAGTAATGTTCTTGGTTTTAATTCTTTGTAGGTGTAAATCCAGATGCAGACTATCATGCCCTTTACAGGTATTTTGTGGAGTTATGGATCTATCTGGGACTAGCTTGGCTTTCACTCTTTGTTAACTGGAAGGTCAGTATGTTTGTGGAAGTCCACAAAGCAATCAAGAAACGGAGGAAAAAAAGAAAAGAGTCATTTGACAACCATCCTCGGTCTAAAAAAACCCTTCAAATGGGTACCTCAAAGGATGTCAACATTTTCAGCTTTCTTTCAAAGAAGGAAGAGACCTACAATGATCTTATTAAGCAAATTGGGAAGAAGGCCCTGAAGACAAACAATGACAAAATGATTAAAGTAGAAAATGCCAAACAAAACATGCAGAGTGCCAGTATAGATGCCCAGGTGACTTATACAAAGACAGAGTCATTTGAGTATGATGAGGCTTCCCTGGACATTCAAAGTGGTCACGTACTGAGACCCCTGCATGATAAGCGTATTGGAGATAGCCCTTTAGAAGGAACCATGTTTGTAAACCAGCTGGACAGGATTAGTGAAGAAGAAGGCGAGGTGTGGGATTCCAGAGACTATCGACCCTTAATATTTGAGAATGCCAATATAACATTTGTAAATGAAGATGATGATGAAGAGGAAGATATCTCAGATGATGAGGAAACATCAAAATCCTCAATGGATGATAATCTTGTAGAGGAATCTGAAACTGCAAAAAACCTGGTAAAATTCCCATCCTCTGATGAATCTACCTTTACTAATAATGAGCTAGAACTTTCTGTGCCTTATGAACAACTGATGAATGAATATAATACAGTAAGCACTGTGAAGTCTGCAACGTGAAGCATGTTTGACAGTGGTTTTCTGGAATTGATTGGTGCATATTGAACAAATTAACAGAGCAAGGAGAAAAGCAGGTTTTTGCAGCTTTTCTTGTCTCTTTGAAAACAAAAGCAAGTCCCAAACTAATAAATCCCAGTGTTTTTTTCCCACCCTGAGTTGGTTTCTGAGCTCATCAGCTTTGCTTATCTGAAAAACTTGTAAAATAACAGTTGAATTTGGAGTCCTGTTCCTTCTTGGAATTTTATGGTTCTTGAACAAAGTAGAAAAGAAAAGACTAGTTAATACACTGGACCTGCTCTGCTTTTATGCATTTCATTGAGGAATTAGTTTGGGAGTGTAATTATACTGTTGCAAAGAGACTGTTTTGGGCATCAAATGTGTTCGGTTACTCCATTAGCCTTTCACCTCTGAAAACCTGAAATTGAATCCTGCTTTGATTGCAAATGAAAACAAGGGGGTTTGGGGGGTTTTGGTTTTTTGTTTGTTTTTTTGTTTGTTTGTTTTTAAAGTGAAGTTGTTACCACAAAAAAATGGTGCAACCACTAGTTGTACTTAATGAGAAACTTTAGATGGAATACTAGGACACACGGATCTGAGCTGAGGTGTTCTGGCAGACTGAAGAGGATGCTTCTGAAACATCTGTCTAGAATATGTCAGTGCTTGTCAAATTATAGTGAATTGTAATTTCATAAACAAAATATTAAAATTAAAAATTCCAAAGGAGTGGATTGGGAAGGAGCCCTCTAACAAGGAAGAATCGTCTGGGATCAAGCTCACCAGTTGGACTGCTAAACTGCACATCTACCCAGAACTGTTAAAGAGTAAAATAACTAGAAGACCTATTGATCAAACCATGTATGAGCACAAGCAGAATGCAATTAACTTTTTTAATGTTGAAAGTGTCCTTCCACTGTCCATTTCATAGAGGAAATACTTGAATGAACTGTATACAGTGTCTATGTACAGGTGAAGTTTTATTGACACTGTTCTGAGGAAAAAATGACCTTGGGAGGCACAGATATTCTCCAAATGCCCTAATGCCTGTCAGAAGGGACCTGTAGCACTGCTGCAGATCTGTGCAGTGTGTTAGTCAGTGTTGTTGTTGTTCCTCCCTGTCTTGGTACTTCAGACTAGACTTGAATGAGAGATGATTTTTGAAACAGTTGATTACACTTTGCTTATTTGTTTTGTTTTAAAGTTTGACCTATGTGCATATACAATGGTTATTCTATCCCACTTTCAAGAAGGCTGGGCAATGTCAAATCTTGGGCAAACTGAGATGTGATCAAGTGATTTAAGGCCATAAGGCACTTCTTTAAAAGGAACTTTGGCACTAAGCTCCTGAAAGTATTATCTTTTGGCTTGGAGATGGGCTTCTCATTGAGAAGGAAGTATGTTTCTTCGTAACATTTATGCCCAAATTGTTTCGGCTACAAAGAAAATTATACCATGGTTTTATTTTTCTTTCTTTTTCCATATCTGTGTTAACCCTGACAACTCTTGCAAATGAGGCTCTTGATTACATGTTGGCAAAAGGTACTGACTTTGGTTGTATCCAATATACTTGGAAGAGAAAATAGCCAAGACCTTTGAACCTTGACACGTCAAGTTCTGTGTTCTGTTTAGTTTTATGGTATTCGAGTCATTCCAGTATGTCTAAAAGTTTCCAAAGTTCAGTGAGCAGTTAAAGTTGTCTCATTCTCATTTCAGTGTGATGCTGGCAGACTCACTAGCTCTGTAAGAAGAGCTTATGGAATATTGCAATGCTAATCTTGAATTACTAGCTATTTCTAATAACTGCAAATATTGGCTGCAGCTTCAGTTGCTGGCCTTTTCCACAGAAAAAGGAGGACATATGGGAAACTAGCACTCTGGTTGGATAGCCTGTTGATGGGACGTTTTGAAATTATCTACCATGAAACAAGGGACTGTCTTTACTAATCTTTTTTCAGAATTTTCCACGTATAAGACATTTTTTCAAATAGAAAGTGAACACTAGTCTAGGGCCAACTCTGTTATACTGGCATAAGTGTGGAATTGATATAATTGGATTTGGTAGTTAATCCATATTTTACGGTAATATTGCTAAAGACATTCTAATTTGAAATAAAATTTTATTATATTATTGCTTTTCAGAGTGAGGGTGACTGGATGAATTTGATTTGTGTCTGACAGGAAAGAGAGAGAGGCCCTATCAAGAAGGTTCTGATTTACTTCTAATAGACACCCCCATCCCCATCATTTTAAAGTGACTCCAAGCCCTTCAAGTATTTCTATATATCTGAAGGGTTGTGGTTGACAGCTATACCTTGTAACTGTAAGAAATCATAGGTAATACTATACATGCATGATACACAGGATGCTTGTGTAGCAAGTCTAGGCTTTGTTGTTGTTGTTGTTTAAAAAAAGTGCACATTAACTAAAAAAAAAAAAAAAGAGAAAACACTCCATATAGCTTTTGTTGTCCTCCAACTTGTCTTCCATTATTGACGCAAAGTTCAAAGTTTTAATGACAGTTAGAAAGCTACAGGACAGTGAGGAGAGAAAAGGCTTGCTGAAAATGAATGAAATGGAAAAGCATAGTCTAATCTTCATTTTAAAAAAAAGAAGAAAAAATTGTCTTTAATACAGAAATAATACAACCCAGACATTTGGCTGGGCTACTTTGGTTGGGAGGGGATGTTGCACACTGGAACCCAGACTCTCCATTCTCTGTAGCGAAATGCACTTGTATGCCAGAGCTGAGAATGGATGGGATCTGTTTCATATTATCAAGTTAGATGTGGCTCTCTGGCCTTTCCCAGTGTAGTCAGCATAGACTATAAGTCTGTATAATAAGTATCATGGGATTTAAAGTAATAGTTTAAATTTATTAAAACAAAGTACAATATTCCCACTTTTTGGGGAAACATGATTACACCTCACAAAACTGTTCTCAAGACATCCCACTATGTGCCTTAATGTAATCCTAACACTAGGAAAAAAATCCTCTTTACACAGAGGCCAACACAATTGGTCTTGTTAAGCCCTACTTGTTTTCAGTGTTTTGGAGGGGTTTAGTTGGCGCATAGCTTTCATACTGGCTCCCTCCATAAAGTTGAACCATTTTCCAGGGTTTTTAAAATTATGGTGCCATCTTAGAACTGCCAAAGTGCTAAGCAAGACAGCTTTTTGCCTGCCTGTCTTCCATGTCTTGAGAAAAGCAACTGCCTGGGAGATCTAAATTAATGTCTTTTTGCCTTCAGATTTACATGTAGTGAGTTAGAGGGGTGTCCAGGCTGGATTTTGAGCTCTTCAGCCCCAAAAGTGCCTCTGAGTGAATTCCTCAGTGCTACTTGGTAAGGTCTTGTAGTTATTTCAATTATCTGGTCAGTCTGGAAACAGTTTCTTTGGATGCCATTTGGCTAACCAATAATGTTAACAGCTCTCTTAATGCTATGGAATTGGTTTTATAGGTGAGACAGATCTCTTCCTGGAAAGAGAGGAAAGGGGATTTTTAAAAAAGAACAACTAAAAAAAAAAGCTTCAAAGCACATATAAAGAAGGGATGGAATAGAAGTAGAAACTCTTCTTTCTAGCCACTGCCTACAAATAGATTGTATTTCCAGTCACATCCTGTGAAGTGTGGGTCCACTTTCACAATATAAACTTAACAATTTTGCCAATATGAGCCAGTACTTAAAAAAATAAAATTTAAAAAATCCTGAAATGTGACAACAAAGTCTGTTCCTACAAAAGCCCTTTCAAGTGCTATAGACTGTGTGACACCATCCTTCATGACATCATTGTGATGCTTCTTGGTTTTGTCTTGTGCTATTGAAGCCTATTTTTACCAGAAGGACATTGTTTCCAGATGCATATCTCACAGCAGGCAGTCTAACACTTCTGATACACTGGTACAAAATCACTGAGGAAATAGTGTGTTAAATTTTTCTGAACTAATGATTTATGAATCTGTTGCTGGCAATGGATGTCACAAAACATGCGGAAATAAAACCATAGACTGGTAACAGGTCCATGGTGACACAGTTGTATATGTTGAGATTTATTTTTTTTCTCCAGTTGATCTGTGAGAGTGTGTGTAGAGACAGACAAGTGTCACTGAGGAGAGCAAAACAAGCAATATACAAGTCTGACCTAAACAAAAATACCCCAGGAACTCTGTTGTAGACTTGTAATTTTTGTGCCTCGTAGGATTCATTCCATTTGTGATGGATTTACCTTTTAAAAAATTAGCTTGTCTTTCAATATGACTTTTGAAGTTTGTACAATTCTGACTTATGACTCCATAATATGTCTGTCTGTTCTTTGTTGCTGTTTGTCACTGGAATCACACTGTATGTAAATATTTGCTAAGTCTTTGTAAAATATAATTTATTTTAATATTTTGCAATAAAAATTTTACGATTTTTCCTCTCTGTCATGAGGAGAATGGCAATCAAGAAATGAGATGTCTTTTTATACCTCTGTACACTTGTAATGCGCTTCACAGATGACACTGGTCCTGGTCCAAAGAGCTCAAAGGTAAGGAGCCAATAAAACAGGTTGTTTTATGGAAGCAGATGCCTGTACTTGTATGGTGTATTGATGACTCCAGTTCAACGGCATCTGATCTTCAATTAGATACAACATAGCAAAGTATTATTCAATGAGGATTTTGGACAGCTGTTGAAAGATAAACAAAAGGTTATTCTAGGGGCTGTGTTTTATCAGGAGACTTTTTAAAGAAGTTGCACTGAGACAGGAAGTGTTAGAATTGGTCAGTACTGCAATAAAATGGGTGTTTGACTGCTATCTGAATATTATGCCAGAGCTATTAAAATATCTGAGTAGCTGTTTATGAATTTTGACATGATATCTAGCAGCGGTGCTTGCTATTTTGCAGGCTGGACTTGCAGTCCTTCAACTCCAGCAGTTTCCTAAAAACACCTTGGAAAATAGATTGCTACCTACTTCAATGGGTAGCAAAATGTGACTTGGTGATACCCATGATAGAGATGGAGCCATCTGCAGAAATTGAGACAAACTCAGCTTGAGGGCAAAAAGACTGAACCTTGGCTTTTAGGCAACTGAGTGAAATTGCTGAGGCCTGAGCTAGGAAATGGGGGAGAGGCATAGGTACAGGAGGGAAGGGTGGATGCTGTCACAATTTGAGTAAGGGTAGCCCATCTCTACATTTTCCTCCAGCCCCACAGCAGAGGAGTAGTGGAGGAGGAAGAGGTGACTGATGCCAAAAACAGCCAAAAAGGGAGATGAAGTCCCCTTGTGGAGCTGAGGGCAGGACATAACATCAAGTCTGGTAAGGACCTGATAATTCTATCTGCTCCCAGCAGGTTGGAGCACACAGACTATTCTTCACATCTGCTCTTGGTATTTTAGTATAATGTTAGTGATTTATAGGGGCTAAGGTAACAAGAAGTAGGAAAACAGGATAAACCTGTATCTGTTAAATGCCTGTTCTTATGGTGCATGCCTGGCTTCGGGTTCCTCTGAACACAATAGCTTAATAGATAAAATCGCATACCAGCTGACACTTAAAAAAACCTGCAGTCTTTTCACTGAATGCTTATCATGGGCCCTTACAATGGGTGGTGCAACTTGATACCAGCAACCTGCACAGACAGTTCATGGAAACAGAGAACTCAAACCTTTAATTCTGGGAGATGAAGATGATGACATAGCAGGTAGAGAGTTGCTGTTCAGGACTGTTTTACACAGGAAAATGCTACTTTACTCCCTTCATGGCAGTTTCCTGTAGCTGGACTTAAATCCTGAAGAACATATAAAATATCTCTTTCAACTCTTATGCAAGGACCTGCAGGGAGGTGTGGGAGGTCTGTTTCCCTATATATATAGTTTGAGCAGGAAGAGTTTTCATTTTAAATTCACAACTTGTACCTTGTGCCTTTCAGCAAGGGTTGGATGGGTTTTATTGGGTTTTGGGGGGTGGGTTATGTGGTGGGTTATGGTTTTGGGTTTTTTTGTGTTTTGTTTTTTTTTTTTTTTTAAGACCTTTTTTTAGCCCCAGCCTCCCTGTTGAGTTTGGGCTGAGTACAGCACCTATTTGATTTTGGCTTCTTTTTGTTCCAGAAAGCCCTCTGAGAACTCCCCTGACCTGCATGCAGACTGGGTCTCCTCCACATACCTTGCTGGCCTTCACAGCATGATTGTAGGCTGTGGCTTTATTTCAGCTCGAGGAACAAGGGCAAGTGATGGCTGGCTGGGTGGGTGGGAGGGAGCAAACCTAGCCCTGCCAGGGGCCACACATCTCGTAGAGGGCGAACCTGTAGCATTGCCTTTCCCTGGCAGGCCCTTCGCTGTCTGCTCAAACGTGTTCGTCACATGCAGGTCTTGCACAGCCTGGGATACTTGAAGGGCTTGCTAAAGGATTGCTTTTCACTTTCATGTTGGCAGATACTTTCTGTGATGCAGCTAATGTGAATCCTGCAAACTCATGGCATGTGGTCAAAGTCTTGGGGAAAAGGGGTGCACTAAGGACTTTTACTGCCTTGATTTCCATTCTGGCTCCCAAGAAGACCAGATGCATAAGAGGTGGGATTTGGAGGGGGGTGATGTTTTGTGGAAACAGATGGTTGTCCAAGTGGGTGGTTTGTGTCTTGGGATGAAAACAAATTGAAGCAGTAGTTATCTTGGACTACACAGCCACTCTAGCACAGGGAGTGGTACCGTGACTGATAGGAGCACAGAGGTGTCAAAAAAACCGCCCACAAATACTCGGCTCACTGACCAAAGGAATTTGTTCTTTCTCATTAGAAGGGCTTATCTGGAAAGGGACAGTTGAGATGGACTGAGATGCTGGAGGCATTATCCTGCACAGAGGCTCCCTGAAATCCAGGAAGCATGTTCTGGTTAGGAGGGCTTCCTCTGATGGCCAAGTTTCCAAGTACAGCCTATAGCCAGAACTCCTGGTTAAAAAAAAAAGAAATATACTGACATATGAAAAATATTCTGATGGAAATATTTTAATAATTATTTTGGAGTATACAAGTTGAACTGAAACACCTGTGAATAAGAGTTTTATTTTCCTATTTTTAGAAATTTTTTTAATGGGGTGCCAGGAGTTGTCTCCCTATTGTTGCTCCTTGCTGCTCATAGGAAAGAGCAGAAAAGATATGGTGACAACTCACTCATCATATTTTGATGGTTATGTTGTTTTCTACGTGGTGAAAGTTGTGAAAATACACCCTGTCCCCCTTTTCTCCTTACTAAGGTGGGACTGTGAATGACAGAGAAAGCAGAACAAAAAACCTGAAAATATGAATTCTGAAACTGGGGCAAGGAGGTTAAAACACAAAACATCTGAAGTAAAAGCTAATATTTTTCCCATAGACATTCTTTGACATTTCCCATGCTAACCTTTAATAAAATGCTTTTGGATACTTTCCTAAATAGGCCAAACAAAATTACTTGTGTTTTCAAATTAGATCTGTGCATTATTTATTCAGGGAAAACCCAAGTACTTCGACACAGTTTTAATCTTATTTGAATGTATAAGTAGCGTGTGGCACCATGATATGCCTTTTAATTGTAAGGAGAATGAATACACTGTATGAATGATCATAATCCCACACCAAGATCGGAAATCCTGTTCAAGGCCTGTCAGTAGCTTTGCACTGTTCTGTGGACTTATGGCTTTGGGCACTTGTTGATCACATTTTTGCTTATCTAGTTAAGTTTCTGGGTGTATAAGGAAGTACTATAATTCCTAATGCTGCTAAGATCAGAGACAGAAATAGCCTTGTGGGTTGGGCCCTACCTGTACTGATCAAAACAACCTCCTGCTTGCTGGGCAGAACTGCAAAATATGTGTGTGTGGATGTGAAATAAGTCCATATTCACGCTGAAGTAGAAGTCACAAGTTTCTGAAGCTAGAGGATAAGTTTTCATTCATAAAGCTGTGTTGTCCTTCTCTTGCAGCCTTCATGTTTGCTGCTTATGGGTTGTACGTTGGTCTTTAGCAAAAAGTAAAGGAACAGATCAAGACTTGAGACACACTTTTGATATTTTCTATTCCTCTCAGACTAGCACTTTTGCCAACTCCATCTCTAGCACAGCTGGAAAGGAAGGAAAAATAGTAAGCTAATTGGTCTGCTTTTTAATTGCTTATTAGAATGGGAAATTAATACAAGAGTAGGAGTAAGCAATATGCTTTGGATATCTGAGGGAGACACTGCCCTCTTTGGCTGGTTTTGTGGCTGTTTTTTTCTATCTATTAAAAATTTGGTGGCTTAACTCAAAGAGAGAAAGGCTTGCAATGTGGAGCTTTATTTCATATAAGGAAGAAGGCCCAGGTTTTAAGATTTTCTTCTGTGCTGTGTTTCTTCAGAAGTTGGAGCTCTTTAAATTAATTGAAAATATCATACTAGACTCTTAAGATGTAAAATAGGTATCAGATGAAGGCAAGAAGGTAAAGTGAATACTTATTTTTAAACTTTAACCTCAAAGTTCTCTGTAGCTGTGTGGTGCAAGTTCTCCATCCTTTACAGCTGCTCAAATTGAGGAGACTGACATTTAGCCTCCACTCTGATAACCTCAGCATGTCACTCAAGCAGTTAAAGGGATGTGGTGTTGAACTGAGAACAATTCTTTTAGGGCACACAATCCTACCTTTTAGGATACACAGTTTGTATCAGGTAAAGAGACCAAGAACTCTAGTAGCTGAGGAATCTGTGGGGAGATTTGCTCTAAAACACTAGGAAGTAAATTTCTGGCAAATAATTTCAACCAGTTTTCTGAATATGTTGTCTGGCTAACTGATACTGACTTCTCTGAGGGAGTTTAATTATATGATGTGTATCAGTAGCTAAAAAGTATAATCTTATGGGGGCATAATAGCTGAAAGCTGCAAAATCTGCAGGAAAGAACTGGCAGCCTGTTAAAATGTGTAGTCTTGAGACAGACTTTTTCTTTCAGAGAATGCAATAAAAATAAAAAATAAGGTGGAAATGTATTGAAGCTCTAACTGGCTTTTATTTAAAAGTTTCTGACCTCATATATTACTGTGCCTTCAAATGCTATGTGATTTTGGAAGTGCTTGGGATAAACTTAGCTTCATCTGGCACAGAGAGGGAGGAAAAGGCTTTGGGGTTATCACAGTTTATTTACTGAAAAATGACCGTTCTTTAAAACAACAACAAGATTCAGGATGGGGAAAGCAGTGACTGGTTTCAAACACTGTTCTACCCACACCTACACAGTAATGACCCAACTCATTTTTCACAGAAGGATTTCACTTCTACCCCTTTCGTCTGCCTCTTCTGGCTCCTACCACCTTTCTCTTTGCTTATATGTCTTAATTTTTCCCTTTCCTCTGCTGCATTGCATCTGCCCTGTTATGATTCCTGTGGCCCCCTGGGAATGCTACAGCTGCCTGCAGGCAGGACACAAGGGCCACTTGGCATGTCAGGCTGACAGCCAGAAGATAGATTTGGCTTCTCCCACTCAAAGAGTGCTGGCCTGAACTGCTTCAGCTGAAGGAGGCAGAGGTTGAACAACCAAGGCACCCAGCTGAGTGGTCATGGCTTCCTTCAATGAAAAGGTTCAAGCTTTTGCACATTTTCAGCCATACTATTTTTATCTGCTGTGGATTTAGATTTGCAGGGATGTGGTTCAGTAACGGCAAGGGTAGAGCTTCACCACAAGGCCATGAAGTGGACTAGGCAAGCCTATCTAAATACTTGCAGAGCCTTGTTAATGAGGCTGGGGTTCAAATAGTTTTTGAAAGAAGCTCTGCCTATTGTGAGTTGTAGTTCTACACTTTCCAGCTCCATATTCCTTCTCGCCTTCTTCCCACTCCAGTTTCCTTTTACTACCACTCCTATACTCCCCAGTCCCATTTTATGACCACAGTTGTCCCTGCTGCTCCAGTCCCTGAACTGGAAAGATAACACTTAGCTCTTTTAAATCTGGAACTCTCCAGAAAGCTTCCAAAGCCTTAGAAACAATTTAGCTTGTTGCTGTGTGTTCAGACTGCTTGACATGACTACATTTGTCATGTAGATGTGACATAAAGCTATGTTCCAAATGCACCAAGTAAGCAGCTTATTTATCACCTGTTTAAATAAACCTTTGGCTCCTAATCAACAATGCAACAGAAGAAAAGAAATTGAATAGAACAAAATATGTTTGATTATTTACTAGAGACATAATGGCCTGGAGACTGAAAACAAAGGCTGGGACTGAGAGCCAGATGGCAAACAATATAACCTAGACAGCCTACATGTTGAATCTTTAGGGTATAGAAAAGTCCCATGGTGGAATATTTTTAAGCACTATAGCAATCTTTATGTGCTACTTTTCCAGTTAGTTGTTCCTAATAAATGCCAACACTGTAACTTTAAAAATATCATAGATCGATGTCAAGCACATTTTATGTATTTCATAACACTTGAATGTAAGTGGCTCCAGAACATCAGTGGGAGGGCGGGACTGGGAATGGGGTGCACACATCTGTGCAGAAGCCACCATTGAGAGATTTGCCATCTGTGTTATCAAGGAGTCTATAGAAAGCTAGTAATGCATGAGAGCACAAGCTCATAGCATGGATATAGCTGGTACCATGTGCTGTAGTTGAATCCTAGTGTATTATGGTGCCAGGGAGCATAAAGGGAGCATTTTAGGCAGGCACTATCAGCTAATTACAGAAACAAAAGAACAGACCATGAATAGCAGGTGCCACTGGCCCCAGGCAGAGTTATCAGTGGTATTCACATAGTTTGCATAACTCTTGGCTAGCTAGTCATGAGCTGAGGTAGAGGAGTCTTCTTCAAGTACCAGGGATAGCTAGCACTATCAGAATAATTGTATTTGTACACAAAAATGTAACCCTAGGAATGAGAAACAGGGCTAGATGGGAACAGTCATCATCTAGAGCTTTGGGAAGGAGGACAATGGAGTGACCCTCACTCCAGAGCATCTGCACACAGTAGGTAGTCTGCACGAGGGGGAATAAGAAGCCTTGTTAACTACAGATGAAAAAGATTCTTCTACATACCCATGTCCTGCTAAACAGATCTTTGCTTTGGCTTATGTTTAGGCCTGGCTGATATTTGAAGACGCAAGCGTAAGAACATGAGTTTGAGTGAATGCAACAGCTTGAGGACACTTTCTCTTGTTTCTCTTGTTGGAGCTGAAGGCTCTCTCTTCAAATATCCCTGTGCACTGGGACTGTGGGATGTGGCATGTTCCCTTAACAGGAGTCCACAAGAGAGGAGGACAGAGCGTGCACTTGCCATATTTTACCTGCTGGGAAAGGAGTTTGGGGAAGCAAAAATTAGCATCTGCTCACAGGGACCAAATTGTAGAGAGAGATTTCCCCTCTTCTACTGAATCAGCACAGTCATCCTCTAGGGTTAAAAGGAGTTAAGCCTACATTTTCATACTGAAGGTCACCATTATACAAAATTTAAACAAAACCTGATAGGTATATGCTTCATGGGAAGCGTGTAACCTTCTCTTGTGGAGAAGACTCTTCAAGAGGGCAGCTGACAATTACTGAGGAGATAACCTTGTTCCTGGTTGCTCCAAACTATGAGGTATCTCATGTCTTGTTACTGCTTCTTCATTCACCCATCTTCTCAGAATCCCTAATGCAAGCTTAGTTTTCCCTTAGCTGTTCTAAGGGCTTGGAATGCCAAAGAGTGTGAGCAGACCTCTTTCCTCCCTAACTTATGACTCTTTGCAGTAAGCAAACTTGTACAACTGTGTGTTGACAATGAGTATCCAGGTAGTCATCGCTTTGGTGAGATCTACTGGTGGTGTTTCCAACACTAACCTTGGCAGATTATTTTTTTTTCAGGTAGCCTAATTTTTCTTATGTGTAATATGCAATTCTCTGAAGTTTAATTTCATGGTAATTTTCTTTTCTCATTAGAAAGTAGAAATAATTAGTTCCTGTTCTCATCTTAATTTTAATTTTTGGCTGCCCTGGGTGCAGAGGCCTCTGGGCAGCAAAATGGGAAGAAACTAAAAACGGAATTAATGAGAAAAAAAACAGTATGCATCAGTATAGAGCCCATATCAGGAAATTCTTAAAATCCCATCCTCTCACCTCAAGAAAGTGATCCCAAGCACTTTAAAGATAATTAAAATCAAATAAAAGATCTGGAATAGTATCACAATTACTACTGCATAAAAGGATCTGGGAGGTATAAAAAGTTCTCCCACCAAACAAGTGTGATAGCTTCCAAAAGGATGAATGTTATCCTGGAATGTATGAGCAAAACTAGCATGTGTGAGAGATGGGAGGTATTATTCCACTTTCTAGGACAGTGGAGCTAGTATGGGCTCAGATCATCAGATTTTAAGGAAGCTGTAGATAAGCTGAGAGTATCACAGCAGCAATGTTTTAAGCAAGCATGACGTTTGATAAAAGCACTAGAAAGGGCTGGAAAAAAATGGGTTTATTTAGATTAGAAAAGAAAACAAAACAGCTAGTACACAGAAGTTTTCTGAGGGGTAAAAGACTGCTGAAGAGTGCTACATGGGGACTAAACTGTTTCTTGTAGCTCTTAGAGAAAATAGGAAAAGAAATCTGTCCACATTGCAGTAAACAAGACAGTCTGATGCTACAAAATGCTTTCCAACTGCAAGAGCAATAAACTCTCCTAGATGGACATAGACTTCAAACTTGGAGGATTTGAGAAGTTTAGGCAAACAGCTTCAGGGATGGTCTTGCTACATTCACTGGCCCCCAGTACAGAAGGGAAGATTCAGTAATCTCTTGAAGTCCCTTTCGGCTTTATGTTTTTGTGGTTTGTGTACATTTCTAAGAGGTCTGATATATTTTTATCATCCCCTAACATTATTCCTAGATTGTAAATTAGGGTTACTCAGCATACTGAGTGTCTGCTAGAAATTAGATGCAATATTTCATGCACATCTTAGAAATAAAATATTCTCCTCCACTTACCAAGACTAACTGGCTGCCCTAACATGGTTCAAATGCACTAACATAAAAAAGAATGATACTCTGTAAATTAGAAAAAGACAAGGAGACGTCATATCATTTCTATTTCCTGATCTTCCTTAGTTGTTGAGGCCATTGGAAAATTATGTTGTATGGAATCTTCTAGTTCATTGTCTGGCTCCCCTTTCCAATGCTGAGTGTTTGGATAGACTAGTGTTAAGGCAAAGTTTGCTATGCCTAGGCCAGTGTATTCCATCTCTTTTTCTTCTTGAAAAGAAACAAGGATTTTTTTTTTCTTCTCAAGCAGCTTCTCCTTGTGTGTCCTACTTGCCTAGCTTTTCGTCCTGCTCCTTATTCACCTTCCATTGCTTTTCAATGACATGTATGGATTTTTGTGACTTGGATGAAGTGGTTGTACTATACATCAGTTGTCATGCATTTAAACTTATGAAAGTCATCTCTTGATTATAGTCCTCTGGGTTCTGAATGTGGTGGCCTTTCATTGCCGTGTAGCCGGGCCATGCTCATTTACCCCACTGTTTAGTAGAAGGGATGGAAAAAGAGGTAAATTCTCTGGAAGGCAAAGCCATGTTTTGCACAGCCACGGTTAAAAAGTAGCAACTGGTATCTCAGAGGAGCATCACTCCCTTCATGGGTGAGAGAACTGGAAAAACCTCTGACTGTTGGGAAGTTTTATAAAAAAAGCTCTCTCAGGAAAGAGTACAAGAAGTTTGTTTACAATTCACTTCCAATTTTATACCTGAATTTTTTTTTTTTGGTGAAAGGTTTTAAATCAGCTCCTGAGACAGACTCCTACAATTTACAAAATGTTAAGCTATTTCTGTTTATGGAGCAGAGGAATAAACAATCTTCTCAGACACCTAGGGTTTGCCTGTATAGAAGAGAAGCATATTATAATGAACTGATAAATCAGCTGGACATATGATTTGAAATTGCAGTGAAAAGAGAAAAAAAATCTCTTTACTAAAGTATGTTAGAGACCATCTGAAATACTGATGTAAATCATGTTTATTCCACTCAGGGAAAGGATCTAAATAAGATCTGGATTTCTGAGTCTTAATTTCTTGGGTTATTTGGATTACAAGCCCTTTAAAGATTGTTTGTATTACAGCAAACTACAGTTACTACTACTAGTTCCCCAGACTAGAGCAAAAAAATTATTTACTCTTGTATTTAAGCATTCCTGGTAGAGAAATGGGAAATACTTAGCTGCCACGAGGTCGATGGTGATACAGATGGAAGACCCTTTCTTGTAGCCCATATTAAGCAGGCTGTTCAGGAAAGACAGAGGGACAGCTGATGAAGAAGTGAGGGTTGGACCAGTGTAATGGAGCAGCCTCTGTTCACAAGAGACGGAGCAGCCAGGCCTGTCCCTTTCCTAGGCATGGTGGGGATCAACAGCACCTCAGCCAGGCAGGGACTTATCTGTCCTGCTGAGGACATACGGGCTTCTCTGGGTCTGAGGCTGGCAGCCTCTTAGGTCCTGCAGTGCTCTCACAGCAACATGGGGTTCACCGTCATGATTCACGGCATTTTGCTGTGTTGCCTGGAAACTTCTGCTCATAAGACAGGAGAAAGAGCTAAGAAAGCGGTCCTGGGACACCCCTTTTTCCTAAACTCCCATATACTTTTTGTGTTTTCCCCTAACTCATGCAATTTTTCTGCTCTGAAGGGCAACCGGTGTGATTTCTTACATCGAGCCTAAAGTCATCTTTGCCCTCTACTGGCATCCTGTAGAAATACAGGAGCACATCAAGGAATAGCTGCATCACTTCAGCTATTCAAAATCATTGGAGAGGTGGAGAGGGTAGACAGACACGACATGCAGTCAGTGGTGGGACAATTCTCTTGGGGTGGGGAGCAAACCTGCATAAAAGCTCAATAAGCAGCTTCCTACAGCTCCAATAACAGTAATGTCCTGGTGAAGTAGGGCACAGCAGTCCCTTCCTTCCCCTCACTCTGTCCAGATGTTTCCAAGGGAAAAAATCTGTCAGTTTTTATAAGTAGTGTCTGATTTCAGGTTATTTATGAACAAGCCAGTCTAAAAAATGAGAAGTGGCTCTGCCAGTTGCTGTTCATAGCGTTTCTTCCTTCATTTCTAGGTATAAAGCACTCCAGCTGGTTTGCAAGCTCAGGGAATGAGAACAAGAGTGGTGGAAGAAAATTACTTGTATGACTACCATGGATGTGAGACCGGATTACCATGGTAATCTCACATGGCACTTTTAGTCCTGAAGGATCACACAGTGCTTGAACATAGTATAGCTTTGAAACATTGCACTGAAACCTGCTAGAAAGCCAGCTTTGGGGTGGGATGCAGTGGGTGCTCAATAAGCATGTATGTCAAGTATGCAGACATTTGGAACAAAGTAGAAAAAACCATTTTCTTCAGTTGAAGGTATGTGGACACTTTAGCGTGGCAACAGATTCCTGGATAAATTGAGCCAGCACACCAACACTTCTGAAAATTTTGATCACAGTTTCTGTATTCAGGCTGACCTATTCCTGTCTTGCAAAGTTTGGAGGGATCTTTCATATCAGCTTCAGCTGGAAAATCCAATAGATTCTGGTTCCTGATAAAATACACTATGAAGACTCATGGAAGAGCTTGTTAGTATAAAATAGCTTGTAATAGTTAGGTAGCTAATGCGAAATCAATTTCTGTTAGTCACTCTTATTCTTTTTTATTTTTAAAATTCAATGCATCAGAAATAAATATGAAACTACATACAAGTAACAATTTTCACTCAATTTGTACATCAGTAATAACAACCAGTGAGGGTCATGTCCAGCAATGGCACAAATAGCTTAAACAGAGAACAGCAATTGTTTTCTCAAAGAAGAAATGTTCAAATGGCAGCTGTAATTCCAAACTTACGATGCTGTTTGTAATCTTCAGTTGTATATGTTTAAAACAAAGTTAACAAAATAACTTATTGTCCTGGTTTCAGCTGGGATAGAGTTAAGTGTCTTCCTAGTAGCTGTGCAGTGCTGTGTTTTGAGTTCAGTATGAGAAGAATGTTGATAACACTCTGATGTTTTCGGTTGCTGCTGGGTGGTGTT
>JANZLQ010000057.1:1060523-1086042 GCA_026212715.1 Elanus axillaris | reverse complement strand
CTTTCTTCTTTTCTGTTCTATTAAACTATTCTTATCTCAACCCACGAGTTTTACTTCTTTTCCCGATTTTCTCCCCCGTGCCACTGGGGTGAGCAGCTGCGTGGTGTTTAGTTTCTCGCTGGTGCTAAACCACGACACTTATTTAATCATGGCTTAAAAGAGCAATTAGAAAACCTGGATTACTCTTTGAGACATTGTCAATGTGCACATTACTGTGGATATATGTGCATACCATAAGGCAAGATCAGACAATTTGCTTAGCCAAAACCTGTATAGCAGTGCCATTGGTGCTATATCCTCCTTAGCCCTCACAACAGGAAGGGCAGTGCAAACTCTCCATTCCTCACTTTCTTTCAGGCAGCTCCTAGTGTGCTTTTCAGCAACCCATTTTCATCAGTCTTCAGCCTCTACACTTAGGATGGACTTCCCCTCCAGCTTCTTCATCTACTGCTTTTTGCAACCACAAGTTGACCTCAAAAGCTCAAAAATGACTGAACATCTCTCAGTGCCTCAGAGGTAGCAAGGTCTTCAAGAGGAGCTTTCCACTTTAGGCTTTGGCAGCAGAAGTTGCCACTGTGGTGGTATATCACCCTGAGACAGAGAGAGAGAAAGGCTCAAAGTCATCATTGGATCCTGCCCCAGCATTAAATCAACTTGTTTTTTCTTCTGCTCAGCCTGGGAGGATGTCTTTGTCCTGCTTATGTCCACAGTGACTTAACTGCAGTACAAGCATTTACCTTGAAATGATCTGATCTATCAACACCTGATTTTGCAAGTAACACTGGATTCTCCAACCCTTCCTATAATCTTGCCACCCAAATTTGTGTCTGAGACACATGTGACCAGAACTTCCAGGGATCCAGCAGCACCTAGTGCAAATATTCTGCATTTCCCATCCTCCTGAAACTGCATCACTCTTTACAGTAACAGATGCTGGTCTTTGGAACATGTTTTGGCAGAGCCAGAGTGTTTAACTTTGCATCCTAGACATCATTCCCATGTGGCTTTGCACTTGAATGCTCTAATGCTCTGGTGGCTCTCAGAAAGACCGTTTACCTCAAAAAGCTTTTGAGACCATGGCATAAGCATCAAAAACTGTTTCTTTTCTGTCATTGGTTTTCCATCTCCAGTTCATAAGGTATTTGTGGAATTGATTTACTGCTAAAATCAAACCATTACAACCCTTGTGCCCTGTAGAAGTGATTGCTTCTCTGAACTAAAAAGGCAAGTATCTGAGATACTCTATCCAGTTACCCCCAAAGCCATGTCTTCCTCTTACTTATTCAGACCTTCAGAAATGTCCCTTACTACTACTAGTGAACACACATAGGTGCTCAGCTATTTACACCACCTTGACCCTTATCTCCAGCTTCTGGTCTCCAACCCTTTTTAACCTAGAGATCTTTCAAGATCCTGCTGCATTGAGATGTTTCTTTGCTACTGTCTTCCCTGCAGCATTGAAAAAGCAGTGGAGAAGCCCTGTTTTGGAGCGTGAATATTCACATTAGTATCAAGATTTACCACAGAAAGGATCTGAGGCTTTGGTGAATTTGCACTAGTTACCAGAGCTTTCACAGGAGAGGCAGCCCACTAGCCAATGAATTTCATAGTGAGGTAGTCCAATAGACATATAAAAAATGAGTCACAATATAATCTTATTTATCAAAGAAACATCTCCTGGATCACTTGTTTGTAATAAACTCCAAATGTACCCTGCTTCCACAGGATCTAAGAAATGACATCTTAGATTATTTAATTTAATTTTAGTAACAGCTGAGAAACTGCAATTTTATCCCCCCCTGTTTTTGTATAGGGTAACAATTTCTTTCAAATTGACCTTTAGGTCACCAATTTCTTCAACTACAAAGGAAGAGAACTATTTTTCCTCCAATTCACAAATGAGGCTTTTATTCACCAGTAGCAAGTTTCCAAGATGAAAGCGAAAGAGACATCTGGTCTGTTGAAGTCACTAGCAGAACTCCCACTGCCTGCAGCATTGTCAGAATTTCACACCAAGGATTAGGCATATCCTAATTTGTCCTGATCTTTTATGCAAAAAAACAGTAAAATATCATTTAAAGTTATATCAGATTAGACACACACGTACTTAACAAATCTAAGGCCTTTTCAAGATAAATCTGGATCATGATGTCTGAATGTTTGGAGACTTTGACTTAATTCTTCTGAGAGGGATACCTTGTTCAGGCTAATTATCTCACCCAAGCTGATGCCTGAGGAACGGTGCTGGCAGCATTAAAACACAAGAGGTAGTTTACCTCAATAGGCTGATGTAGCAAAGGTTGGGCAGGCCTGATTTCCCATTGACTCTTCTGCCCTTCAGATTCACCAGCTCCCATTAAATTAGGTATTTTGTTTCCTCTCTCTTTTTTCTGCCTGAGGATACTAGGGTGGGTTGCTTACACGCCTATAAACATGTATTAATAACTTAATCTTTGCAATTGATAGATGCAAAACAATACTGTCTTGGAGGAACTCAGCAAGGTCATTTCCAAAGCAACAAAGTTTCTCCCTTTTACCCTTCCTACCAAGGGAGTACATTCCTGGCTTCTTTCCTTTGGGGACAAAATACAGTGTGGAGAGAAACAAGTAACTAAAATACAGTGTGGGCAGAAAAAAGTAACTTTTTTCACTTGTTGAAGATTTGTTTTTGCTTAGTTTGACTGGTAACAACTCTGAGTTTGAGTAAAGCCATGTTTCAACTCCTACTGACAGATGCACAAGAGGGGCACCATACTGCCCTGTAATTGTGTGGCAAAGATATCCTAAGGTGTATATTTTTTCATGCCACATCCAAAAGGAAGGGCTGAGAATAAAAATGTCAGAGGAGAGAGTATCTCCTATTCGATTGGGCATATTCCCTGGGCATCACAGGTATTTTCACAAATACATCCAGCTTCTTTTTAAAAGTAGTGAGAGATTTTGGCCCTAGGAGAAGGCTGTTCCAAATTCTCATTCCTCTGGGACTTGGAAACCTGATTTGCAGCACAGATTTATTCTTGATCAGTTCTTACCTATTTTTAATAAGCTAACATTGTCCTTTAGCTTTAGTTCCTAGTGTAATGTCCTGGTGTATTTACTTAGAGTAATTGTATCCCCACTCCACTAATTTGTCCTTATTCTCCTAGACTAAACAAGCTGATGTTCTTCATCTTCTCCTTAACTTGCATATTTGCCTTTTTCTGTTCCACTCCAGTGTGCACAGTAGTCATCAGGTATTTTTACAGATTAAGGCTCATCAAATAAAGACTCCTTTTTTTCACTTCAAGAAATTCAATAAGGAAAACTATTTTGTAACAATAAACTCTTCGTACTATTTGCTATTAATACTATTGCCCTAAACCAGAGTAACAGAACTTGGGACAGCAGGAGCTGGGGATGCAGGCTGAGAAATGAAAGCAGGCCAAGAAAGGCTCTGCACATCTAAAATGTCTCTTCTAAGAGTCTTTGAATACACCATACAAACAGGGATGCTGTCACCAGAGGGGTGAGAGGAACTGTTTTCCCTGCAGTGCTTTGTGCCACTGATGGCCAGAGACTCTCTGCCGAGGTCTGCTGTTCTAGTGACCCATCTCTCCTCTCAGACACTGAGCTTACCTTTCTCAAGGGGGAAGGCTGTAATCCCCAAAAAGCCTGGGGAGGAATCAGCCAGGCTTCTCATGTCAGACCTGTGCACGCTGCATGTCTTCTGTGACCCTGAAATATGGTATTCACCCTTGGTGTAGAATCTGTTCAGAAATCAGCCTTCATTTATTTAAAAGTTAATTTCCAGCTGCTGTGATTGCAGGGAAACCTGAACACAAGCTGATGCATTGGTATTTACTACCTGAGAAACAGCACTTTAAGCTACTTTGCTGTCCTTAGCAGGTATATGAGTGTTAGTTCCTTGTGATGAAAACAAAGTATTTGTGGATTTGGGGAAGAATAACCAACTAAATTGTTTATCATCCCCACTGCAAGTTGCCTCTCATTCTTTCACAGCTGCTTAAGTAAGCAGCTGTTCTCCATTCCAGCTCTACCTCCTTTTGATAATTCTGCGATACTGTCACATTTTCAATGTAGTTTTGCAGCACACTGAAATTCTGAAAGTGTGGAGGACTTATAAACCAAAGTGCACTTATGTGTAGAAATACTGTTTTACCAGCTTTCTCTAATAATGTATGCTTAGTTCAGTAAATAAATATACATTTAATTGATGAGCAGCTGAATTTTCTCTTTCAATGTGATATGCCCCCAAATCTAAATACCTTGTCAAAAGTGGGTCTAATTTGCTAAAGAATATTTGATGTAAGTAAATATCCAGCATGACTGCGCTGCCAGGATCTTTGTGCTGAAGACTTTTGGTTATGGAACATTATTTTCCTGTCATAAAGAGCTGCATGTGACAAGGACTACTACCCTCTGAGGCCTCAGTGTGAGAAACAAAAACTGAATTTCACTGGCAAATAGATGAAACCTACTGGTTTGGTTTGGTTTGGTTTGGGTTTTTTACCTCACCCAGTGTGGTTATTGTAAGGAAACTTGTAAGGCTCTACTGTGAAAAATTTTACAAACATCAGAAACTTCTTCTCCCCACCAAAATGTTCATTCTGTAAACCTCTGCAAACACAAAAAAAATATTTAAATATGTGTCTGGCTATGCTGTTATTCAACAGTTTCTTTGCCCCTAAAACACCAAACAAATGAAAATACTTGGAAGTGCTTTGGGGAGAAGGGAATGCTGGCATCACGGAATGAGCCACTTAAGGGACCTGCTGTTCTTCCAACAACTCCCAGTACCTTCAAGTGACACTTAGAGGATTCCTCTGCTTCTGGAATGTGGATTCATAGATATACCTAGCACAAAGGTAATCTGAGTGTTGATGTTAGCCCACACTGGATCAGTCTGGCATATCTTTCTTCTTCTCTCCTGGGGATAGTTGTCTTTGATTGTGACAGGTCCTTATTCCTACATAGAGTTTCAGGTCTGAAACAGACCTGTTAAAGAACTGCTGAGTATCCATCATGAAGGCACTCTTCAGGCATTTTTAAATATATGTTTCAAAACATCTACAGGAAGATAATGTAACAGGCAGAAATATTGGGGAAGAATAACGGAGCTTGAAAGCAGATACCAGCTCATACAGAGTCCTTCCTACTGCATATGTGACCCTTGTAAAGACTATGTTTGCTTCCTTGAATATATCTCCAGGCCTGAGTTACCTACCCTAAGCTATTTTAATTAATAGAAAAAGCAAGTTCTCCTTGGAGTGTTGGGTGTGCCAAGTCCTGGCTCAGAAGTCCTGCATGTCTCACCGGGAAACTTAGAACGCGTTCTGGTATATCTCTGTGCCCCAGTTGTCCCAGCTGAAAAAGGAGTAAAGCACTCAAATTTCACCCTGGCATGAAGCGTTTTGAAATCTGCAAGATCAAAAGAGCTTCAAAGCAAAGTGCAGTATTATCACTCTACAATGTAGGCAAACTCCTTGTATGTATTGCTAATTTCTTATTACTTCTTGTCCCTATCTCCCCAGAGTGGCAGCTACAGAAAAGGCAAGGCAGGTACCACATATCTTATCAGTCGTTTCAGATGAAGACAGAAGGAAATGGAAGAGAGAGAGCCAGAGACAAGTGGGGGGAAAATGCCCATCAGTTTGCAGCCCCGCTTCCAATGAGATTAGTCTTCACTGGCTCCTGGTGTACATCTAGTCTGGACATTACCCAGGGGTTAATTTTACACTGATGAGAGCACTACAGCCCGTTGTACCACAGCTTAGGCCTCCACCTAGTTGTCAGTGTAACTGACAGAGAAGTAAACTACGACTCCCTGATTTAGCCTGAACTTGTGGGTTCCTGCCATCTCTGCAGGAACATGTCCTGAGCACTAACAGTGATTTAGAGCAGCGCTCTAAATAATCAAAGGAATAGTGTGTGCACCCACTGTGCATACCCACAGTATGATAAATGAATTGACCTGTAATTTCCCACAGCAATAGCTAGAGCAAGTATTTCCTTTTGTAGATTGTATTTATGGAAATCTAAATGCAGCAGGTCAGAGTGACTTGATACATGGCTAAGGCAAGCAAAGATCTTTTTAAAGTCAGACAGGCTGGAAAGAGCTTTCCTCCCATCAGGCTCAAACATGGTTCTGTCACTTTGTCTCCTGCAGCTATGGGAAATCCAGGTAACTGGTCACTCCACAATCACAGCTGAATTATTTGCAGCACTCAAGAAGTATCTATTCAGAAATGCCTTTGAGAGTATCACTCTGGGTCAGTGATGGTAAAGTACTGGCACCAGTACCCAGTTTAGCACAGAAATTTGATACTGCACATCAGAAGAATTTAACGCCATTGATCTAAGTAATGATTTTTCAACATTCACAGTACAGAAGTGTGGCTGCATATAAGGAGATTCATACTGTTATACATTTGGGAAACAAGAGCAAAAATTCATATAAGAGAAAATAATATGCTAAAGGCAACCTAGCTACCAGCTAGCATCTTCTGGAATGTGGATTCATAGAAATACATAGCACAAAGGTAATCTTGAGTGTTGATGTTAGCCCACCCTGGGCTAAATTAAATTAAAAACATTTCTGATTGCAGACAGTCTTTTAAAAAAACCCTAGGCAGTCAGTATCACTTTTCTTGATTCATAAGAAAGCCTTCTTAAAATCCCCAAAGGCCTTACTAAGCCAGACTCAAGCACACTCTTTTCCACTTCAGTGACCCACTAGGACCCAGCTGTGCTATCAGGCACCTGCCCTGGACAGCCTCTAGGAAGCAGGCAGCAAGAATAAATGTTACCTGAGCAAACTTCAGGGCAATTATCTTTACTTAAACAAACAGTTTACTGTAGTAATTCCACTCCTATCTCGCCCCCCCCTCCCCCCCATTTTCCTATTTGTCTTGCAAGCAGGGGCTGGGGAAAACATTCCCCACCCACAGACACAAGCCATTTTTTGAGCATGAGTTGTACATGTTTCAAAACTTTGTATTATGAGTAACTCCTCTTCAGAGTCCTGTCATGTTCTAGCCCAGCTGACCAATTCCAGTAAATTTCTAATGTGCCACTCTATGTCCCCTGCACTTTCCGTAAGTTGCTCTTCCCTCCTCCTCCTGATTAGGCTGCTCGGAGGGTTATAGTAGCTAATGGGAGAGAAATGGGGAGCTCCTCAGGGGTGGGTTTTACCACAGCCCTGGCTCTGAACCCTGTCCTTCCTTCCTCCCTCTTGCTTTTCATCTTGGGGCATAAGGAAGTGGCATCTGGCTGCAAAGTCTTCTGCTTGACTTTCTCTAGGGCAGGATAAACCAATCCTCATGCTCAAATCCTGTTCCATAGCACATGACAGGTAGTTTCATCACTCTCCATCTCCCACCATTTCCCTCTGCTACCATGTGCTGTTGCCCACAGCAGCAGTCACCTTCAGGGTGACTGTTGCTGTATCCTGATGTCACTGCTCCATCCTAACCATAAAATAGTCAAACCCAGTGGGTCCACAGAAGAATGTCCCCATTAGAAAGTGAGGTAGTGCACAGGCAGCATGTTTGGAAAAAAAAAGAGAGGTGTTTCTATTCCTTTGCTACAGCCAGGATCTGCCAGATATTTTTGCTAAGTTCACAGCATCACCTAATACTGATACTCCTTCACTCTCCTGTAACTGTGCTAGGAAAAAAAAGACACTAAACTGCTGCTGTGATCTTAGTGCAATGGCAAAAGCTTACTGGCATATATGCAATAAGCCTCCTTTTCTCTGTCTCCTCAATATAAAATAGCCAGCTTCAGCTTACTAAATATTACCAAGAAATTTCGGACTGAGATTGCCACTCCCTTCATAAGAAGTATACTATCTCCACCCAAATGGAAAGAAAGGGTGATTGTTCCTCGGGGAGGGTGACTCAGGGTTTGGTGGCAATACAATGTGCCTTTTGATCACTACTTTAAACAGACAAAGTCTAAAATGGAGAATGCCAATAGCTCTTTCTGCAGGAGAGGACGGTTAACACAGTGTTGCCAAACACTTGCACAACATTTTCAACTGACAGATGCCCAAATGCCGTGTAAGAACAAAGGTGAAAAAAATACTCATAATCATTGGCAAATCTTTTCAACATGCCTGTATTATTAAAACTGCTTTACTGCATATTAGATAACAGAATGCAAAATCAAGGAATTGCCCCAGCTGTGGACAGCAATTCAGTAACACAACTACAAATAAACATCACATAAACACCTAGTTCACTGATGTACAACTTAGACACCTTATATGATGGAAGCATTAATCTGTGATATATCCACATTGACTTCTGTTGTGTTGAGCAAATGGAATTGAAGCAAAGTTCAATGAATTAACATGTTGCTGGACAGAAATATACCCATCAGCACAAATAGCTATCTATCTTGTTAGGAAGAAAAGTAATTTAAAACTGGGGAAATGCAAGTAACTATTGTTATAAAGAAGCTCAAATCTTCAATTAGAGGGGAAATAGTTTTCCTGATCTATGAACAGAGCCTTCCAAAATTTCAAAGTCTCAAATGTGTACAAAATGAGGACAATGTAACAATGCATCCCCCGTGGCATAGGCCTTCAAAAGTCTTTTGACAAAGGCATCAGAGTTCACAATAGGTATCACAAATTGCAATGATGAAGAAGGATGGTAAGAGCTATGTGGAAGGTGGAGGAAGTTTGAAGGAATGTGTTTAGTCTGGATGAAAGACATCGGGTTGTCCGGTAATGGTTTTCAAACATATAAAAAAGCTGTTGCAAAGATGATAGTAATCAATTGTTTTCCATGTCCAGAACAGGCAAAACATAAAAAAAAGTAAGGAGATCAGCACTCATCTGCAGGATTGGAAAGAGCTTTCCAAGTTCAGGAATAAGCTACATAGCCCATTTTGGAGATGGATATCGGAGGGTTTTAAGGCAGCTGAGATATATACCAGGGAAAATCTAGGTCCAGCTATTCTTATCTGGTTCAAACAAGCTGTAGGTGATATCTTGAGGTCCTTATAGATTTACACTTCTGTGATTCTGAGATACTGTCCTGAAGTTTTGGTTTTGAACACTTGCCATTTTCAGACAATTTTTTTCCAAAACCCCCAAATAATTAAAAAAGGCTATTTAAAATGGTCTCTTACTGTCTTAATGCTGTTTTGGCATGACAGAAACCTAGAAAATATTGCTGTGAGTGTTTCCATAATCAGGAAGTTAGTTTAGGTTGCTTGTGGTTGCTGCTCACCGGGCTGAAAGCTACAGAGGCCTCCAACAAGTGCGGCTGGATGGCTACTCAATAGTAGCAGCTACCACAGCTGCTCTTCTTCCTGGAGTCCACTTGTAGCTCCTGTTGTGTAGCACACAACTGATATTTAGTCTAGCCATCACAGCTGGAAGAAAAAAAGTATCTGAAATGTGCTCCAAGTAAATGACCTAAAACCAAGTAGGCTTTAAAGCTCACAAAGAATGTTGTTGCAATAAACTCTTTCTCAGTCCCCAAAAGTGAAGCAGAGTCTCTAAGTAACTTTGAAACCTGAAGCATCAGGGGGTGTGTGATAAAAGTGTTAAATTTACTGAAGATGACGTAGCTGTCTAGCACTATGAAAGGCTGAAGAAATCTGACAGGAGGGAGCAATGGCCATTCTGTCTTTAATTGCCTTGTTAAATTAGTTCAAATCACACCAAAAATAACCGGCACCTCTTCTCAAAGTATCTGGGGAGCTGAGGTCCGTTTCTCCCAGTCAACAGTGACTCCCAGGATTGTACAGCTTCATAGTCATCTCATGCACACACACACATCTTCTCAAAAACACATTGTGGAGGAGACTAAGTGATCCAGGTGATAGCTCTGAAGATGTGGGATTATATGATGCATGGACCTGATTCAAGAAGCTCACTGCTGGGGAAATCTTGTAATAGAAAATGTTAAATGGCATGATTAAATATTTAAATAAAAATCAGAGATCCAGGAATTATTTACATCTGCTATTCGCAACCTCTGGGGCATCCAAGTGACCGTCTTCTATAGATGGTAAAGCCCAGGTCCATACCAAGCTGTGTGCGCTCTGCCTGCTATCCTTCCAGCCCAGTCCTGTGAACACTGCAAACACTTGCCATAAAGCTGGTGGGAACAGAGAGAGGAACGACACCAGCTGATGAGCACCAAATGCCCAGGAGTGGGGCTAATTATTAGGAACTTTTCTCAGGAGAAGTAGTACTGGCTCAGGGGATTGGTTGGGTAAGGGAGTCTGAATCAAATCCTGTGCAAGGAAGGGTGCATGATATTCTGTGCTCATATTGCTCTTACTTTTGGAAATGCTCCTGTGGGTGTCTGTAAAAAGACTGGGAGAGAAAGACTTAGGTCACTTCAGTCCTGATAGTTCACAGAGCTGGTAGCACAGCTCCAGTGAATGAGATCAGGGGCAGTTAGCACAACGGTTCCCATCAGTGAGCGATGCTGGATGCAAAAATGACCAGAGATTTGGATTTCAGGTCTACATACAGTGGCAGGGTCTGAGCTGTTTTACTGCTGTCTTTTCCCTGTCTTACACTACATGCATCAACAAGAGAGACCACAAAGAAGCTGGAAAATAAGCTAAGAATTATTCTCTGCTGAGTCACGTTATTGAAACAAGGATGTAAGTGAAGACCCGAGCATGCAATAATGTGGTTATATAATATGCTCATGGTGAATGCAGCAGTTAAATAATATTCATTAATTACATTTATATAGCTATGATTAGCCACCATAACGTGATAGTCTTTAAGCTGTTTTACTTCAGGTTCAGGCAGCTTTATGCTCCACAAAGGATGCAGCCCAAGGAAAGAGCAACAAAATTGGTTTGTGCTACCTATACCCTTCGCTCCCTGTGGACCCACTGGCCCACTGATTCTTGTGTAAATTACGGGAACACTGGGTGGGTTGTTTTAATTTCCACATGGCTTGTCAGTATTAAATGTTGGTAATGCAAATGCTGCATGTGCTCTTGTCTTGCCTCTGTACCTGGGGTCAGCGAGCAGATGCTGAGGGGAGTGGGTGGCAGCTGCTCTGGTCCTGGGCTGAGCGAATTCTCTATGCTCATTGCAGCCTCAACAGTCTGCATCACCAGAGCCGGATTTGGATAGAGAGAAAACGACCCTGAGCCAGTGCCTTAAATGACCACTCAAGCAATTCCAAATCAGGTAATATATACAAAAAGAGGCCATTTAAGTTATGCACTTTCATGTTTGGCAAGCACAGGGAGGGATAAACTCCTCAAAGGAGATGTCCTTACTGCAGTTTGAAAATGGTAAAGGTAATAGTGTAGCCCAAAAGTTTGTCATTGTTTCAAATGTCTCCTCCTGACTTTCAGTAAAGATTTGAAATGTATCAGTTTTTCTTTCCCAAGGAGGTTTAGATGAGATCCATCTTCTTTCTCTGAAAGAAGGCTTCAATTGCTTTCAAGGTACACTGTATACAATCTGCAACCATTTTTCCCCCCCAGATAATTTAATGCTCTTGGCCCAGGTGTTGTGTTTTCTTTTTCGTTCATTTTGTCCATTATATTATATTTTAGCATATCATTTTACCATAATGTTCTCTTTCCCCCCTTAATAGGAGTATAAAGCAATTCTTCCTACCAATCAAGCCATTGTGACTTTCTGCATACTACTGAGAAGGGGTAACCATGATGTCCTTTCAGAAGAGGGTATATGTGTCATTTGTTGGCATATAACAGTAGAATGTTTATGCAAAGGCTGTGGTTAGTGTTTTTTCTTCAAATCGTAAGTAGTTAATATTTAAGCAAACTGCATGAAATCTTTCTTTGTTGCACATATAACATCACTGAGGAAGGAGGGAAAAACCAAGCCATTGAGACAGACTGAGGGGTTTTATGACTAAAGCTAGCTCCTTGTGTTGACTTTGGCCTCAGCTCTTGACTGGACCAGACATAAAGAACACTTCTTTCATTTGGTGTTTACCTGCCCTTCTCATGCACATTTCAGTGCAATTTGCAGGACTTAAAAAAAAGAGCCTGTAAAGCCCCCAGTCCAGTGAGTTTCCTGCCATGTTCTCTTCTCATGGTAAACAGAGTTTGCAGCTGATCTTGTTTGCAGAGTTTTGTCTGATTTTGTTACCTCCCAGAACAAGTTATCTCGCAGTAATACAAGTTACTTCTTCATATACATGCTTTCGGTCCCTTAGGATGAGATGGCTTAGCATCTAGCAGTATGTCCACCCCTGAGAATTCAATTGCCTGAATATTATTTCCTGATACTGTGTACATCCCCACATTTCTGCAGGGGCTTTCTCCTCTGCTAAAATACTGACAGCTTCATTTCAGAAATAAAAATACCGAACCATTTCTCTTTGCCTTGCAGGAGAACAAGATATGAAGTATCACACATTTTGGAAACTGGACACTAACATTGCAAGGCCCACATGCACCAAGCTTGAAATGGCTGGTGTGCTCAGTCTGTTTTACTGATGGAGCAACGCTAGCTTCAATGGGGCTCAAGACTCATTATTATAAAGACTTTGAACAGAGGAAGTTAGCATTAGTTTATATTTCCTAAGTAGTCTGATGCTATAAACCACTTAGCACTAGCTCCTTTGTCATCCAAGTGCCCAGTAAATGGATATAAGTTTCATGGGGAAGAAAAGGAATAACAGAGCTTCATGGGTTTCATAGCTGCCTCTTATGTGAGTCACAGGGTAACAAGAAATGACATTTGGTGGCAGTCTTGTGGTTGGGACACTGTGCCTCAGATATTGCTCAAATAGTGTTCATCCATTACTAAGTTATCACTGAACTTGCTTATTTCTTTAGAAGTTGCTTTTCAGGTCATTTGTCAGTGCTGAGTCAAGAAGTGGAATAATCTGTAAAGCTATGACATCATCAATGCACCATTGTATGCTAAAAAAGTCATGTCACTTTTACACCACAAAACCTCAAATGGTTTTGCTGAGCAATTATGTGCTATGGATTTGACCTTTATCCTTTTCCAGCTTGGTGCCTTGCCTCTTCTCCAAATGGAATTTTTGTATGTGTAGGTGGTTTATGGGGAATCTTTTTTCCCAATGCAGCAGCAGCATGAGAAATGTTGGTAATAAACCAGGTCAGTTTACAGCTTTGGAAATGGCACCATCCAACCACAGGACAGTAAACAATAATTTTTAAAAAGTCAAAACTATGCTTTTTGTAAATGTGTGTGTATGTTGGAAGTAAGAAAAGGGATATGCAGGGAGAAAGCTACTTCTTTGGTCCCTGTGGACCATTTCTTTTGTATACTGGGGCACAGGTAATTGTTACCAAAGGATTGTGTGCATTTTATTGTATTGAGCTAGAAAAAGAATGTAAGTGAATTTTCAAAACAAAATCAGACAAAAAAGGTAAGCTGGGAAAAATATTACAATTTTTTATGGCATTGAGCGCATGATAAGAAGCAGTCCCTTCTTACAAAACATTAAAGACATGGTGATAGGGTGGGAAAAAGCTTATGCATTCCTTTCTGTACTATCAAGCCTACAAGACTTCCAATAACATGTTTCAGTGCTCCATACTTTTACCTCCTGAGGACACTCCACAATAGCAGATAGCCCTGTGGTGCCTCTGATTCTGGGGAGGCCTTCTGTGTCCAAGGTATATCAATCTGGCATCTCTGATCAACACTATGCTTTCTTAAAAGTTGTGAAGACACTTAATGAATAAATTTACGCTCAAATACAGATTGAATCATAAGTTCTACCGTCATGGTGAGGACAGAGGAGAAGCAGTAATTAAAAAAACTGTAGGTGTCAGGTTTTTCCTGGATGAGTAGGTTTGGGGTTTTGGGGAAGGTTTTAGGGTAAGTCCCAATCTGTTTTGTAAGTTGTGTGGGCTGGGTAGAGGAAGTGGCTAGTCTGAAAGCTGTAAGCATCACTCATGGAGAGAGTTTAAACACACCCACCACACAGGTTTAAGTATCAGAGGGCAAGGACCAGAGGTGCTGTCAGAAGTAAAGATAATGCAAAGAATAATGGACCCCAAAAAGTGTATTGGTAAGTATACCAACAACCTAAGTATTTTTGGTGTCTTTGTATTCCTTTATATGAATTCAGAGCATCATCTTCTGGCCCAAACTTTTCTGGTAGCTCTGGCAATTGTAAGTCTTCTTTAAGATTCCCTAAATCCATGCCCAGCTATCCATGCATTTCCTTCAACAGGAGGTCCTTCCCAGCAGTTTAACTCTCCTTAACACCTCCCAATCTCCAAATGTAGTGCAGAGGAAAGCTCTCCATTCAACCTCAGGATTAGCTGTTTTGCAAGGGATGAGACCTGAAAGTGGGACAGTGCAGGCCTCACCAAGAGCCTCCTCTCCCTGCTGCCCTGCCATGACTGCCCTTTTTGAAGGGAACATGAATGCACAAAGGAACCTGCAATAAAAAGCTGTAAGGAACTTTTCCCTCTCAGGTTTTCTTTTCATCTGATAAAGCTATAGTGTCTCAAGTGGCATATGGTTTACCAAATCTCTGCCACAGATAACACACAGGAGAGAAGACCACTAGCTGATAGTCACATTTATTTCCAGCAGATAAAATTAAAGGGACTGATAGAGACATCTGAATTATTTGAAATATATGCCCGAATCATTTATGTGTCAAGTCTTGGCAGAGGCAGAGAAGCCCTCCAGGTCTTTTTGGATTGCAGGATAGAGAAAATAAGAGGATCCAAAGACGAAAACCTGAATGGAAATTAAAAAAGTCACTTCACCTGTGTACAGGTGAGCTGCATTTGTTTTTTAATGTTTACTGATAAATCCAAAGAAAGACATGGTACATTTCTCTAGAGCTGCTAAAAATATATAGCATTTTTAGGCCTTGAGTGTAGGTAGTGTAAAAGCAAGCCATGTGCTGCTTTGTTTTCTGCTGGAAATGGATAATATAAGCAAGGTTTTCTTTCACTTGATGACTTACTTTAATAATGAGGTTACATACTGGAACTGTGTAAGACTCTCAAGTTTGAAAAGACAAGGAGTCTGGAAAGAAAAGTATGCAAATACAGTTGGAGGGAACAAACAATAAAAACAGTCTCAGAGATATTGCTGGCAATAGTTCATTAAGACAATACAAACATATGAAGGACCTCAGGTCATAGAAGCAGATACTTCATAAGATGTAGGTTAGCCCACATGCACCCTGTGACTTTGCCAGAGCTAGGATAAACCATGCACATTGCCAAGTGAGATAGACTGGAAGCAGAGAGGGCACATAAACATGTAGAGTAGTTTTACTATAGTCTCACAAAATCTGACTTTGGAAATGGACAACTAGGTTTATAAATAGATGAGTATGGAAATTGGTCAATGGGAATAATAACTTGGGGGATTAAAATTGTTAAGTGGTGCTGGGACACTCACAGACAAGATTGCCTGTATGCATTGCAAGCATACAGCCACCCAGATCAAACATGGAAGATAAAGTATTTTCCCAGCCCTAAAGGAGCTCAAGCTTCAGCTGTTTAATATGCTTCCCCCAACTTCAGAACATCTATAAAATTTTGTAGTTTAAATAAACAAGTTCTTCCTTGTCTGTCTCTCATATGGGAGATGAAGACCCCTTGGCTGCTTGTTTAAAAATGTAAGCGGAGTTGCAGATATGCCTTTCCCCTGATATAGACAGAATCATTCTCTTACATTCTTTAGTTCATGGCCCAGATTCATTCACTTGTGTCCTCAGCAATCACCCTGAGATTCGCACAGAGGCTCATCTCATTGTGAAGCACTCCTGAGGAGGGCAACTTCCTTTTCCCTGGGTGTTACACAACGTCAGTGCCAACAGAAATAGCCTCTGTTTCCAGCAGATTTAACTACTGCTATTCTTCTCTACTGAGCAACACTCCTGGGCTTCGTCTTATTGGTGTGCTGTCATTGCTGCTTTGGTCATTTCTAGGAGGGATTGAACATGAGATGCCAGAGCTCACAGGGAGCTTTTTTTCCCTTTCAGAAGAGCCAGTTGTAAGGTTCCTTACAAACATGGCAGGAACTTCTGCTGCCCTTTGCCATGGTAGTCCCTCTTTCCCTGTCCTGACCTTGAGGAATGAAAAATGTTTCCTTGGAAGTACCAGTCTTATCTACAACCCATGCTTTCCTACAGATGTTGTGCAGGCTATGGAGAATTCATCCTAGCTGAGTCTGTTTTGCAAAAAATAGCTCTTCTCTTGTATAAAAGCCAAGCAGAGGAACGAACACTTTAGGACCTGTTTGTCTGGGCAGGTTGGAACAGGTGTTGCACAAAGGCAGCTTCAGCCCAACTGGTCTCAATTTGGAGCCATTCTGCTACAATAGGGGGATCTGGGAGTGTAGGAGTACTCGTACTATAGGTGCTTCTGGGGGATGCCCGAGTGAGGATTGGGGAGCAATGGAGTTACTCTATTTGAGGGCTGCAGAGAAGAGAATCTTTGCCATGAACCCTCTGGCTTTAGGGGTATCTGGCAAAAATATACCAGGGCTGAGAACTAAGCACAGATGTGGGGGCTTGTTCTGTTTTTTTTGTTTGTTTGTTTTGTTGCAGATTGTAGAATGGGTCATTGAGTTACTGGGTTCATCTACTTCTTTTTTCAGACACAGGTTTGTGCAACCCAAAAGTCTGTGGGAGTCTGTACAGGCAGAAGCTAAGCTGCAGCTGTGTGAGGTGAGGGAGTCTTAAATAAGAACAGCAGATTGGTGCCAGCATTGTTCCTTATATGGCTACTAAATGTCTGTAGTGTGTTTCTTGGTATATGGCTTATGGTAAGCTTCAGGTGCTGTGTTCTTGCACTGCTGTATATCAAATGCTATTGCTGAGGTTGCACTGAGCTGTGCTGAGTCTGAGCCAAAAGGAGGTAGCTGGGAGTCATTCAAATGCTGAAGCATTTGACTAGCCAGCCCTCATACGGTCTGCAAAACTGCTGACAAAAATCCCTCCCTTGTCAGTGACTGGCAAAAGTGGCAAATGTTAACAGGGAAGCCTGCAGCTGGCAGAGTTCCCCTCACAGGTGGGGGTCTGCCATCGCCTCCATAGCTAGTGGGAGCAAACAGGACAGGGCACTCTCAGGATGTGGTCCCCAGTAGAGAGGAAACTTAGCCAAGGACAGACCACTTTTTATATCAGACCCCGATTTGGGTTTTGTTGCTTTGAGTGGGAACATCTAACAGGAGCACTCCTCTTTGCCAGGATGAAACTTAATCTATGTCTGGACTACGGTGTAATGCTGTCTGCTGGTCTGTGAACAGTACTTGTGCACAACTTGTTTTAAACAGCACCTATTTATGTTTTCAGGGCTTGTTTTTAACCTTTCTAGAATATGCTACTACTGGTGACCATCCACTAGCACTGCTTCTTTGGGGGCTTAGCTACAGAGAATCATGCTCAGAGAATGGGCCATGTTCTTGATTGCTGAAACATTGCTTTTCTGCAATATGGGATTTTTAAAGTGCAAATATTTGCAGCTTTCCCAAACCCACAAAAATACTATCAGTGCCCTAGAGATCAATGTTTAAACCAAACAATTTAGTGGTATCAGGAGGGTGTTTTGGCTTAAGAGCAATATATTTTAAAGGCAAACAAATTGCTTTATAGGTACATATATACCTACACACACACACACACACATATATATATATATATATATGAGAGACAGAGATGTAGGTGGTTCAGGCAACTCAGAAACTCTAAAGTCATGTCTTAAAATGCACATTTTACAGCTGTGATAGTATGAGGTTTTAGTGGAAGATTACTATGAGTTGACATTTTTATAAATAATGTTTGAGGCCTCAAATAAAACTTATTTGTTTCCTGTCTTAAGTGTCTGCCAAATACTTCTGATTCTTCAGAGACTAAAAAAGTGATAGGCTTCCCTTTGCCCTTCAGTAATTCTGCTACTAGATTGTACAGTTGGATTCATTGTTTGTTTCTCACTCTTATCTGAAAAACACTAAATTCTCTTTCTCATCTGTTCTTGAGCTTTGCCTATGCTGGTCATTCTTACATCCTTGTTACCACTGTAGGTTTTGCTATAAATCATCCCTTGAAAATATCAAAGCTGTCTCAGCATTGGTTTTGAAACAATTGGCTTTTATTTCATGGTACAGCTTGAGTTGCCTTTGTTTTACTTGGAGCTCCCAGCATCTTATGATGAGGATAGTGGAGTCTCTGGTCTTTTCATGCTTTTTAAAATTTAAATATCTTTGTCTTATGGGACCATCTTAAGGAAGAAAAAGAGGCTGCTGCATGATATATCCAGAAATGAACCCACCTAGGGATATGTCATGAGCACCCAGGCTCCTGTACCAATGACCATGGCTTTGAAGTTGTGGTAATAAAGCAGTGAAAGCATGTTCAAATTACTTCTTAAATTGTCAAGCTAAGAGGAGATTAATTAAAACAACATAAACCATGGTTCTTGAAAAGAAAATTAGGAAGGCCCTGACTTCTTGTTTTTACAGCAAATGTAGTACAGTGAGTTTGTGATGAAGACTTCTGACCACAGCAAATTCCGAGAGGGAGGAGTCTTTAAACATAACAACATCAAAACATCAGAAAGAAGGTATTTTCTAGTCTGCATTTTAAAGAAGCTTCCAGAATTTAATAGTCACATTTAAATCAGATGTTAGTGAAAATGACGAAATACTATATGCATGAGCTTGGATGAATGTATAGGCTTGTTTGGAAAATGTTCAAGAGGAATGGATGCTCTGTGGTGAGATGTTAGATTAATTCAGGAGAAGTACTTCAGTGTATCTATTCCAGGGCAGGTGGTTTGTTTGTTTGTTTTTACTTTTACTGGAATTTGATGATGCTTTAGTGAGAGGTGCGTGGACTCCTCCAAGCTCTTCCGAAAAACTGTGATATTTGCTAGCTGGAGGTGGGCTGGGCTGCTGTGAGGAGTAGGCAGCATCTGCAATTAAGTTGTGATCTAAAATCTTTCTCTTGCATTTGTCTTGTTGCTTTTTCCCATTCTGCAGAATGAGAACAATTTTATGTAATTCCCCATTTTATGGGTGACTTAGATTCAGGGAAATCACAATGTAAGACTTGCATTTCATTAACAGCAATTTTAAAAGTACTTTGCCCATTGTGAAAAATTATGCATCTCTGCAGAGGCATGGAGGCTCAGGAGTGTAGAGTAGAAACAGCTGTTTAAAGCCACCCCAACAAACCTGGCTTTCTTTTCTATGTTGTAACAGTTATCTAATACTTGTGATAATGAAATGCAGGTTGAGAATAAAATAAGCTATAAAAGGATAAGTGAAATCTGCATCTATCACAAAACTGAGAATAATTTAAACTAACCTGTAGATCCCACAGGCTGCAGGTGAACGGATTTTTCCTTAGGCCACTACATCAGCTCAGTGGTGGATGGATTTTTTTACTACTATTTTTATGGTCTTGTGGGGGTTTTCTTCTTTTGGGAGAAGTTTTGGGGGTTTGGGTTGGTTTTTTTGTTGTTTTGGGTTGGAGTTTTTTTGGCCTTTATCCCCCCCTCTGTAACAGATCTCCTCCCTTAGTGGAAGCAAGTTGTCACGGGTTTACACAAGACTATTTACCAAATACAGTGAGTTATCCTCCATGACAGCTCTTGTTATGGTTTTAAACCACTTAGCACATTCTCAACCATATTAAAAAAATATTAATAAATGTAGGATAGGTAGCAGTCTTGCACTTTTCCCAGGGAGAAGAACTACATAGAATTGAGGTATTTTGTGATGCCTGATAAAGGAGTATGTACATGTCTACTGCATCCCAACAGAGTTGCAAAGGAGCAAAAAAGAGGATGAAGGCAGCTGCTTCAGAAGAAGGCTATTTGTGCATTTTTAAAAGAGGCAAATTCGACTTCTGACAGAAAAATCAGCTGCTAGAACCATTTTAATCTTGTGTTAAACATTTCATCTGTATTTTGAGTCTTTCCACTGTTACCTCCTTGAACATGGCATATATTTTACATTTCTTGTTCCTGCTTGCTTTGTATGCAAGTCCAACCAGCCTGTACCTCAGGCCACATATCTAATAGTAACTTTGAAAAGGGATGACAAGAAATGACCCAATGCAGAGTGAAAGAGGTAAAAACTTTTTAATTCACTGATTCTTATAGAGTGTCCTGGGAGCTCTGGCTAATGGATGATATGGAAACACCTCATGGCCTACTACCTGTCCTACAATAGTACTTGTTAGCTACTATTCTTAGATTTTTGGAATATGAGTATGCTTTTTAAAATAAACTTTCAGCCAAGTACATGTGCCTATTACAGCAGGGCAGAGCAAGATAACCTTGCATGGAATCGCTATGTCACCCTGCTCTTAAGCTGTAAATTATTTTGTTATGATCAGTTATTTCTCATAGTCATTATGAGGATTCATTTATTAATGACATTCACTGATAAGTATTATTTATGTGTGATACTATGGACTGAAAATAAGTAATTGCATCTTTTCTAAATCTCTCAATTTGCTTCTGGTGTGAGATTAACAATTTCAAGGGACATTCAAAGGTTATAGAACAGTTCTTGGCTTTACAGGAACAAAATGTCATGGAAACACCACCTCTCAGCTCCCCCTCCCCCCAGCAGCAATAGTAAATATTTGATCAGTGCATACTTTCCATTCAGCTCAGCATCCTCGGGCTGGTT
Source organism: Elanus axillaris (assembly GCA_026212715.1). Lineage (NCBI taxonomy): Eukaryota > Metazoa > Chordata > Aves > Accipitriformes > Accipitridae > Elanus > Elanus axillaris. Next base: position 1,065,422 of record JANZLQ010000057.1, on the reverse strand, counting down.
TGGCACATCTGTTCTTTTGAAGAAGTCTTACATTTGTGATAACATGACCACAGAATGGTCAAGTGGACCTTCTGTAAGTACTTTAGTGAAATTGGTGTAGAAAACAAAACAAGGGGAAGAAGACATGGAAAGACTTTTATGAGATGCATGAAGACAAGAGGCCATTGGTCTTCCTGACTCCATATGTCCTTAAGGTGGGGCAAGTCATCCTTGCTTTCTGTGATTTCCTCTGTATTTGTACAAAAATTAGAAAAATCCCATGTCCTGATTGTCACCATTCTTCATGTTTTTAAATCATTATGTCTTGGCAGCAGCCAAGCCATAGCTCCTAAGCACTGTTATTTTTCCCAAATGGGTGCTGTGGCATCTGACCAGCAAAGATATACCCGTGGACAGCTGTGAGCTTTGCAGGTCCTCAGCTGTGAGATATGGCACAGCAAGAACCACTGAGCTTGAATTTGCTCTTTTTCTCTTGACGCAGCTGCCTGCCACATCCACCAGGCAACATTTTTGAACCACAAGAAGCCCCATTACCTTCTGCCTGTGAACTACTCTGAGCTCCCTTCTGCCAGCTTCTGAAGATACAGGTCATGCGTCTAATGACTAAAATCTTTGCACAGCAGAACAGGAAAGGGCAAAATACTGTAGAGCCTCAATGCCCGCTCACTGCTATTGAAGGAGGCTTTCTGTAGTTATTCTGCAGGCTCTTCTTGCCAGAAAGCCAAAGGAAACCAAAGCATAAGAGAAAATCAAACCAGTTGCTGTTCACCCCAAATATGGACAAAAAGCATACAGCAGCAGCTACAAAACACACTATTGCCTTGAAGGAATAGAAAAAGACTTATTCATTTAAATCTGTGCAGAGAAACTGAATTCCAGGGGGAAAGCACTGATAACAATCTGCTATAAACCAAAGATCAGGTTCCAGACAAAGTAGACTTGTTCTTGTTCTCTAAACAAGAAATTTATTAACCCACACAACCCATTCAAAAGAGCCTCTGACCAGGTAATTCGAGTCCAAAATTCTGCTTTCAAGGTTTTGTCATATATTACTCACTGTTTGTTTTTTATCATGCAGGCTCAGACACTCCAGTGATAAACTGTTTGCTCTGTGGCCTTGCTGTGGTACATGGAAAACTTTCCATGACTGTATTGCTGTGGAACAGAAATAGCTAGGCATGTCCCAAGCAGCTGCTGAAACCCAGTTTGGATCCTGATGAAAAGAGAGATTGTTCAGAGGCTCATCACTGTCCCATACAACTTGTTTGTTTCTCTTTAAATGTGTTATATGCAAGAGTGTGAAACACTGGGAAGAGATTTTATTTCGTATTCTCTTGATAGCTTTTAGAGGGGCAGAATGCTGTGCAGTTCCTGAAGAAAATTTCCTTCAGGATTATGCAGGGGAGGATTTGTCATTTTTTTCCCTTTTTTTTTATTGTTGGGGTTTTCCCAATGTTGTACTGTACTGAAAGGTAGAGAGATCTTCCCCATTTTTCAGGAATTAAAATTATCTTTTTATATTAATTTTACCCTGATCTACTGAGAAATGCAGTTTTTAACTGTTTTTCCTTCTGGAGTTTTCTGTAGGCAAAATCTGTACTGGTCCATAGTGAGTTTTGGTGCCAATATTTCGGATACAGAGAGATGAGAGGAGAGAAAGCATTATTTTCAGTCTCGGTCACTAACATTGAAATCAGAGCTGACTTCATTCCTTCCTTCTGTCCAAAATTTCTTGGGTGGCCTCACATGAGTCACCTAGTTGCTTTATTCTTCTTTTCCTTCTTTGACAGACACCTTCAATTCCCACTGTCTCCCCTTTCTTTTTGTTTCACTGGGACATAACCCATAAGGCTAAAAAAATAACAAGTGGCTACAGCAAATGGATAGCAGACACTATCAGACTTGCTTGAGATTGTATCAGGTTACTTACTCCTTGTTCTCCAGACAGCTAGAGCTAGGACTAAAATAATTATTCTTGTGGCTTTTATCTTTAAGAAATAATCCTTTGTATTTTCTATGTGAGGGCAAGATTACTCATTGCTTAACTTTTCTTCCTCCAAATCATGTTGAAATTTCTCGGGTAGTTTTTGTGGTTTAAAAATGTTTAATAATCTTTCTGGCTGGGGTGATTAATCCTAGCTGGGCCATTAAGCCAGGCAGGAAATTCTGTTTATCTTTGGAAGGTTTTTCTAAATGTTTTTTTGTTTTTTTGTTAAAACTTGTAACTTAATTTTTTCCCCCTCTACAGATGCATCCTAAGTGAGTTTCAAGAAAACATTAATCTCAGAAGTGAACAGTAGTCAGTAAAAGGGCTTGGGGGAAAAAAATGAATCATTCTGTGGTTGGTGAGAAAACGTGGAAATTTGCACCTCTGAGTGGGCATAAAACTTCTGCTAGATTTGGGTTACCACATTACCTACATGCTAGTTTTATAGTAAGCCTATTAACAGAAATATTGTCCCCATTAGCAGTCCCAGTAGAGAAGAGCATATTTAGACAACTGATGCTAGACAAGGCTAAACTTCCTTCTCTGCAAATGACTTCATCCAGAAGCATTTGCAGAAACTGCGTGCATTGCTCAAGTTTACCCACTTTCTGAAAAATCTGAAGGCTTGACTCCTTAAGTCTATCCAAATTGCTACAGCATTATTCTTCTACCATTCTTGTTATCTGTAACCTCATAGAGATGCAAGAACATTGAACTCCATTGGTCAAACAGGAAAAAGCTGAACCTAAGACGTTTCTGTATAAGGGAGCTTTTCCATGACTTCATCTGCAAGGCTGCACCCTCTGCCTCAGTGAACATCTTTTTAACATAGATACTCTTCTCAGTTATCCCTCTGGATCTCTTGTTTGATCCTAAGTCTGTAACTTCTGCTCTGCCGTTCACAGTTAATGTTTGTGTCATGTATCTACTCCCTCACCAAAGCCTGTGCCTATCTGTCATCAAACTGGGACTGTTTACCTGTATTTCATACACTTCTGAAGCTTGTAAAGACCCTGTGGCTCAGTGACACGGCAAGGTAACCTTTAAGGCTGGACAGGACTGTACCATAGCTTCTGCCATTGTGCTTTTCCATACACAGTGCTCTCACAGCTTGGATACCAGAAGATACCCACCATATCAATAGCTTAGTACCAAATCCTATTCACAGTGAACCATGGAAAGCAGAATCCTGGGCTAAATAGCCTTAGGAGGAAGAAAACTTCAGCAGTCCAGAGCTTTTGAGTAAAAAACTTGGAGATCTTGTCATGATGGATTCAGGGTTTCCAGATGTGACACTGTGACCTGCTGTTTCATTTCAGTGATGTCACTTCATAGGGTATAAGCAACTTTAAAAGTTTCCCAGGACATCATAATGCTGTTTAATAAACAAATAAACCATGTCTTAAGATTGTGGGTCTGAACTCGGAACAGTTAAAATGTTTTTGACTGTGTACATCTCCTGATAAGCTCAGGTTCTGTGAACCCCTCAGTCAAATCTGGAAAAAAATAAGGATGCTGGTCTGGTATCTTCCTCACTAGCTCCTGGGGGCCTTACTAGACAGTTAGAGAAGCCACATCTGCTCATTCAAACATGCTACTGAAGTTTAAGGCAGATTTGGGGATGTTGAGGCAAAAAAAGGGTTGGAAGGTACAAGACCTCTGCAAGGATGAGTTAAAAACCCCACCAGACAGACTCAAACAGGACTTCTGAGTTCTGCTTTTGGCAAACTTACCCTGCATGGGAGCTGCAGCAAGAAGTCTCCCTCTGAACCTGACTGTGCCTGATGAAGACAAATAAAGTAAAGCAGGAAATGGAGTTGATTTGAGATTGTATATAAGCTTTAAGTACACCTCTTGCCCTTGTCCAGAGGAGACACCACATGTTGCTTTTTGGAGGGTGGAGGGATTCCTAGGAAATTCGAACTGGTATGTTTCTGAACAGTATTCCACTGGTGGCAGTGCACTGCAGACCCAGCCTCCCCCAGGAGCTGGAATTAATGTAAATAGTACAGGTAAAAGGCAATAATAACCAAGGTCATCTGTGTACCTGAAAGTCATGCTGTTAGGACAGTATTTAGGCTGACACTTGGTTTGAGTTAATTTCTTCCACCTTTGCCCATGATCAGAAAGATGGCAAGAAAGCGTGCAGCTTGTTGTAACGTTTCATGGTCCAGCAGAGAAGCTGTGCTAGATGAGAGAGGGAACGGGGACTGGAAAGAGACAGAGGCGTCAGGATGGGATGGAAAATGAAGAGCTGAAATGGGGTGGGGTTGATTTGCTTTCTTAAGAGCAGGTTACATTTCTGGAGGCTGCTAAAGGGTGGTGGGGGAAGAGAAAGGCAAGCACGGGGATGAGGAGGCTGTATGGCAAGGGCCTCTGCTTAAGGACATTTCTCCCTGCCATCAAAGAGAACAGTCTCAAATTTCTTATGCAGTATGTAACCTTGCCTTTCTCACAGCACCGTAAAACTGAGCCACCTCCATAGTCCTCACTTGTGTAGATGTCTTATAAAAAATTTTCCTTTTGCCTCTTCATGTAACCAAACCAAAAGCAAAGAGCAGTGATTTTTGAGAAGAATTCAGATGAATATGGAAGAATGTCTATAAAAAGCAGTACTAGTGAGGAAGGGGGAGCTATTTCAATAAATTACTAATAACGTATTTTCTTTGGACAAATGGAACAAGCAGGTAGGACAATTTCAGAGGTGACAACCTGCAACATTCTCTGAAGAGGGCAGAGTTTTAAGCATGGTACTTCATGAAGAAATGGATTGTCTGGTTAGAAAATCCTGAGCCATGTGGTCAAGACACCTGAGAAACATCAGAGACTGTGTGTTGTGCAGAGAGTGGAAAATCACCAGCATGTTCCAGAGCAATGCTACAGCTCCAGAGCAAGTCCAAGATTTTGGGCGG
>JANZLQ010000057.1:1027517-1057139 GCA_026212715.1 Elanus axillaris | reverse complement strand
CCCCCCCCCCCCCCCCCCCCCCCCTGCAAGCAGAGTAATTCAGCTCTGCCTAACTCCATCGATCTCAGTAGTTCTAATGCCTGGTCCGTGTCCTGATGTTCCCTTTTCAAAGGAAAGGGAACATAGAGCTTGCCTTGACATTAGATTCAAGCCTAAGACCAGGATTGCCCCTTTGACTCCTGTGCAGAAAATAACCACAGCAGTGAGCAAAGGTGAAAATGAGACGGTCCTTTGCCTTGCCTTTTAGCTGATCATCGGAAATGGTCTGTGAGTTGGGAGAGGGCATGAATAGAGTCTGTGGAAAAATCAGTGGTAGGAGAGTTATGTGAAACTTTCAAGATAAGTGTAAGAAAGTTATGCCCTCTCTTCCGGCATAGGTGAAATAACAAGCATCACTGTCCAAAGCATAGGTCTCATAGAAAGCTCAATGACATTTGCACGTTGTGTAGGCAGAGTTTATGAGCAGCCAAATAAAAAACAAAGCTGGTGCTGATCTTCCTATGGAAGTGTGGGTCTGGGAGAGCAGCAGCCAAGGAAGGCCCACAGAAACAACATGTAGATTTATTTGAAGCATGAAACAGAGAGAGAGAAGGAGCTCTCAGGGTTTAGCTACTAGCTGGATGGAGGCTTGGCATCATGAGCAAAGAAAGTGCTTCCTTGAGTGCTCAGTAGTGCTTTGCTTATGTATTTTGTAAATAAATGCAAATGTCAGAAAGAGAGGAAATTAGTACTAGTATAAAGATTGTACAGGGGCAGGGTAGCATAAAAGCCTTCTCTCTGGCTAATTAACAGGACAGGTAGTAGGGTGCATTTGTATTACCCTCCTCTCATAAGCCAGGTGTCCAAGAAGACGTTCTGCTTTCCTAGCTTCCTAGGTGGGTAGTGTTCTAGTCTGTGCTATAACCAAACCAACCTGTGGCAAAAGTTATAGCAGATTGCATCTCATAGTCATTTGTCTGCAGGTCACGATGAGCTGGGTGTCTGAGTTCACTTGAAAGCAATCCATTTAGATAATATTTTACTTTTTTCCCCTGTGATACCATGCAATCCAGAAGCAGGCCATAATTCAAATTTAGGAAGATAAAATCTTAGCTTTGGCTCTTCTCAGCTTTAAGTTTATTTTCTTTAATAATTTTTTGATATGTTCTTGATGTGCTGAAGGCCAAACCCATACTTTTCCCTGAGACCATCGTGAGTATGTGCATTTGTTTGAAGACAATTAAACTGTTTTACAGGAAACATGTAACTTCAATCTTACATATTTGTACACTTAAATTAAAAAACACAAACAAAAAAATAAATTGTACAATTAGTCTTGTTCTTACTTCTGTACTGTTAGTCGTGGCTGCGAGCTTTCTGGTAGTATTTGGCAGCTATGAAAGGGCAGTGCAGCTGGCAGGCCAGTTTTCAATACAGTGAGTACTTTGCTGTTTCTTGGTCATTCACTTGTGCTTTGTCATTCACTTGTGTTGCATTTGGCAGTTTTAAACTTCTTTTCTGAAGATGTCATTAGAGTTTTGCCTTCACATTAGTGTAATTTCCTATGACCTTCATATTTTCTGTTCCTCCTGCTCTTCAGGTCTTCCCAGTTATTAGGCACTTGTTTGATCTATGTCTTCACATCCCTGTAGGGTCTCATTTAAGTTTGTAAGATCTCTGAGATCAGAGGCTTTGCTTTTCACCTCCATCACAGCTGTTGAAAATGGACTTGAAAATGGCTTTCTCCTTGAGCCTTTCAAGTCATGAACCATATCCTCCATTCGAGTGAACAGATACAAATTCATCAAAATAAATGCTTCATCTGCAGTAAAGTGGTACCAATCTTTGCCCATTCCTGAAATTATCTTGAAGAGCTTCTCTGAGGGTTCTTGGGCTTCTGGGAGGGAGTTGCTGCTGTTGTTTTCCAATTGCATGGTTCCAGTGACCCTGTTCCTTTCTTCAACTGGAGCACTACAGCCCACCTGCCAAAACTCAGGCAGAGGTGTTGAATGTCAGTCCAGAAGCCACTGCAGAAAGCTGGCTGGTTTGCTGTTGGCTTTGGTGTTTTGTTTGTGAATGGGGGTGTAATTTTAGAGCTGGAGTAAATGTGTTACCTTCATACTCATAAAAACATGCCCTTGTTTCTCAGGGCTTGTCACCTTTTGAACACATTGTATTAAACAGCAAGAGTGTGTTCACTCGCAGAGTGAAAGTCCAAACAGGACTGGAGGGAGAGAGGAGTTTAAATTGTTGGGAGATTGAGTACGATAAGACCAATGGAAGGGATTGTGTAACTAATTTGGAGAATTCCTGAAGATAAGAATCCATGTGTATCTGCTAGGTTCAAAAGGAAACCAGAGTACTGTTTACACTGTATTTATTTTTTGGTAATCCTGTGCTAAAACACAGGTAATCCTGTCCCTTTCTTGTAGGGATCAGCACAGATTTGTTCCCCTAAACTATTTAACAAACTTTAAGTTTTCTTGCTTATTTCAGGGATCTAGCACATCAGCAGTGCCTTCAGTCTCTCTTTTTCTGTCTGCTGTCTATAGCTGTTTTGTCTGAGCTGTTACTTAGCTCCTGGATACTGAGCAGGTATTGTGTGGAAGTGGGCACCTGGACGTCTGTCGTGTGCTTTCCTGGGACTGCAGGAAGCCTCACTGCAGGACCTGCATCCCAGTTCTTCACTTCTGCTAAAGGGAGAGTTGCTGATTTCTTTTTCCCTCAAAAGGTGCTGGTAATCCAGTAGTGTTCCCCCACTCTCTGTTTATACAGACAGTTTGTGTCTTTAAAGGCTATTTATTTTTTTGTTTTGAACATTTCATGAGACACATCACTGTTTACTCAAGCAAAGTCCTGGAGTACAACTGAGTGCTTGTCATGCTGTAGTGATTGAATCCAAATTTATTTTGCCTCTGTTATTCCTCCTTTCCGGTGCATTAAAAAAAATATATCATGGGAGAGAGGGCACTCTCTGGATTCCTTAAATATTCCTTGTGTCCCAGTGTTATGGCAGAGCTCTGTATGTAACTGAAATGACAGCAGGCGTGATCCTCCTCCTTTGGATGCACAGGGAAGGAGCAGAGTTACTTACTTTCTTTCTCTGATGGCTTTTGCACAGGAGAAATAGCTATGAAATTTCAGAGAGTACCAGTCATACCTTTACCCACCAGTTTGCTCAATAGTGCATAGTTAAGTCCTTTTTTTCTGTAGACACTGCTGTTTAAAAGCTGCGTAGCCAGCTACTGCATATGCTTTAACTGAGGAACAAAAACAAACTCCCAGCTACAAGGTCTTGCTGCTGTACTTTTCCTTGCAACCTTTAACAAATTCAAACCATTGTTATTGTGCATAGAATCCAGCAAGGCTATAATCACCACTAAAGAGAGTGGTTGGTTTATGTTTAGTTTGGGTTTCACTATTTTAGGGCAGACAGGAAAAATATTTATGTAATTTTTTTAGGACAGGAATAATCTTTTCTGTTTACCTTTGTGGAGTGAGCACAGCCAGGTCCATGCAGTGACTGGGACTCTGAGTACATGAGTATTTTTGTTCTTACTTTTCTCATCCCCCATCACATTGATCGGTGGATAAGCAGGTTTTGTCTGATTGAGTGATATGTCTAAATAGGAACCATTGCAGTAGAAAGAAACTATTTTTCTTCTGAGCAGCAGAAATCTAGTTCCCCCAAGTCTTGCATACTACATCCCAACTTTCTACAAGTAAAAATCAATAAATATAAAAAAATTTTAAAAACCTTCCAGATTTAACTGTTGCACCTCTTCTGAGCCCTCCACCAATATATTTCTTTGCCTTTCAGTGTTCTCTGCCTTTCTGCTCCCTGCATGCATACTCTCATCTTCCTCCAAACTACTGTATGGGCAAAAGGCAGTGTGGACAATGCCTTGTTCTGAGCTGTACTGTGTTCTCCCTGACCTGACTCAGCAGGGAGCTGCTGATCCCCTGTTGCAGCCTTTCCCTCAACAGGGGCATTTGCTGGCATCTTCTATCCTCACGCAGATCTCCTACAGCACTATAGGAATTTAGGACCTCCTCAGTCCATCCATCAAATATGCCTAATCCTGCCTATCATGTTCAGAAGCCATTAAGAACTGCAAAGCTGGACAGGTATACAGCACTATTGTATAAGGTCCGTTTAATCAGCAAAGCACCCAAAGACGACTGGATTTCCAATTGTAATATATACAGATATTCCTACCCAGCTATATAACATTAGCTCTGAAGATGTGCTGTTACACGCATTCTGCAAATAGATAATTGGAGGGGGAGAGGGAGGAAGGAGAGGGATGTTTGTATCATCTCATGGCAGGTAACAATGTCATAAGCACACCTGGGTGCTGCTGACCTTGTTTCTCATGCAAGTGCTAATGAAATATGTTGTGGTTTAAAAAAAAAAAAGAGCTTGGAAACCCAGTATCCAAACGGTTTCAAAACTTTGTTGTATGTGCCAAATATTTCCAGCTGTTATTGCCTTCCACTTATTTCCCACAGCATCTTGGCCTGGGTCTGCTAGTGATCTTCCTTTGTTGATGGCATGAGATGTTAGCTGAGCCAATGTTTATGTTGCTCAGAAGGATATTCCTCAAGCCTTACTTCATTAATGATTTTGAAGCTTGTTAACCTGTTTATCTTCAAAGGATGGAAGCTTTTAATGCTAAACAATTTGGACAACATATATCTAGATTTTGATAATGAGTACAATTGGATATCAGACTCCAGTGTGTGTTATAAACTAGGAGTCATCACACATACTTCAGTTGCTTCTCATTGAGAGGAGTGAGATTAGACTGCATACATGGGTGTTTTAAGCAGCATTACATCTGCTAGCTCTAACCTATTGAGTGTTTCTAATGTATATCTTCTTCAAAAGAAAAAAAATTGCTAAGATACTTGATAGTGGAAAATTTGGGCATGGTTTACTATAGCTTCTGTGATCATCCATGGATTGCTCTGTGGCATAACATAATCCTGTGAGTGGTTTAATCTAATTAAATCTAGAGCAGTAGGGGATATCTTGGATTTTGTGGGATCAGCTGCTTTCTATCATGAGACTTTATAAAGTTGTATATGCAAACCAGTTGCAAAGCCTGTTTACATTTTCTTATATACCAGGCTACAGTGCTTTCTTAAAGAGCTGATGTCAAGCTACTCAAGTTACTCAAAACCACAGTCTGATTGACTGCTTTTTGTTGTTGTTTTGGCTTTCAAACATTCATTAGAATGGAAGGAAGTTTTTCTTTAATTTTATTTTTCACCCTTCGCATTGGTGCTGCTTGCATTTTACACTTCTTTTTGTTTTGGTGCTGAAAACGTCCTACTTGGTTGTTAATTGTTGTAAACATTTACTTAGCACTTTGCAGTCGCTAATGAACTAATCTCTCTAATGCTGGGTGTTATGTGTATTTTAGAGCTCAGAAGTGTTGATGAGACATACCTAAGGCCATAAAGTGTGTCAGTAGCATAGATGAGGATTTAATTTGAGAACTTTTCTGTGACTCACTGTAGTTAATATGCTAGTAGTGTCAGTCTGTGGGTTTGTGTATGAGCCAGGATTTGCAGTATTATAGAGATTACATCTTTCTTATTGTTCTAAAGCACCTCTTTCAGGTTGTGTTCATTTTCCTTTGAGAAGTGGATATTTTTGAAAACTTGCTTCTATGTAACTGAAATGTTAATTTTACTTGAAAGGAAGTCTGATTTGCAGCTAAAGCAAAACATTAACTGCTTCAATTTCAGCCCTAGAAGTTAGACTCTGAAAGGTGAATAGCCTCTCTCTTTCTCCCACTGATTGGGCATAGAGAGACAACATGTTCTTTTTTCCACCTGCCTCTCTTCAGGGACCCCCATAACCAACTTGTGTTGCTGAATCCTGGAGGTGCTCCCCAGTCTTGCACGGCACAGCTATGGGTAGCACAGCCAGGAGGAATACGACATCCCATCCTGTGTGTGATAAAGCAGCCTCAGATCGAAGGGACTTGGGGCTGAGCAGCCTCCTGGAGCCAGCACAGGCAGACTCTGCCCAAAAGGCCTCTTTGCACTCCAACTCACAAACGTAGCATCCTGCTTTCTCTGGGAAGAGGAGGAAAAAAACACTTCCTTTTATTCTAAAAATGACAGAAACTCCACACAGGAAAGGTGTTGCTTGCTTTATTACTAGCAGCTCAGAGCTAGTAGAACAGAACCTAAGGCACCACTGTAGCACTGGGTTGTTAGAGCAGGAACAGAAGGAGCAGCTCACGGGGATATAAGATGCTTTCATTTCATGTTTGCATTCAGTGGTTGTGTTTCTGTTATTTAAGCTTCCTGACCTGGGAATACCACTGGGTTTACACTCACAGCCTGGACTCTGCCACTTAAGTACGCATGACTATGGCTATGGGTTTTGGTTTTGGTTTGGGTTTGGTTTTTTGGTGGGGGGAGGGGGAGGTGGTTTTTTGTGTTTGTTCCCCCCCAACCCACCTAAATACACTTGATATTTCTTCAGTCTCTCTTTCAGAATTCAAGGTGGAACCAGAAATTTGATGAAAGAGCTTCATGGGATGGGGAAGGGGAAATAATTTTCCAATCATGCATTACTTTTTCCTCCATTTTTCTCTCACCATCTTTCCCAGAGGCTGCTAAATGAAACTTAGAGCTCAAAATTGTAGAGATCAGGTTTTGTAGCTGAACACCTCATTTAAAGGCTATTTATTTGAATGAAGTAACAGTGCCAACTAGTGGTCAGATCCTTCAGAGTAGAGACTTGATATTCTGCCAAAAAAAAAAGAAAAAGACTAAAAATATATGTAAATCATAACAGCTTTTATGACAATCTCACTAGTCAACTTTCTGATAGGGAAAAGATTGTATTTATTGATTTCGTTTAATAAGGCATTTCAATTAGTAATATAACAAGTCTGTCATTAATGACATGCTGTCCTTTAACCATGCATTAATACACTATTAAGCTTTTCAGTTTTTTCCAAAATGAATTCATCCCATTTGTAATCTGATCACATGTGCTAATGGTTCCAAAACCAAAGAAAGGAGTATATATTATCTCCACCTTGTTTCAAAATAGTATCTGGGTTCTCCTTTCTTAAGCTGTAGATGTGCAGTGGGTCTTGAATAACCCACTCTGGCACCTGTTTGAAAGTCCATGGTTGTTCTAACAAGGGACACTCTTCCAACATCACTGAAAGCTTTTTTCTTTCTGCCCCTCAATCTTAGTTTTAAATGTGTATCACCATATCAAAGTTTATGAGTTCATGTGCCACAAGTTGCTTTTTTTTCTCATGTTGCTTAAGAACTCTTTGTGTACCAAGATCATTAGATTTTGGGATGCATATGTAAATACTACTGGCCGTAATCTGGATACCAGTAAATTTAAATATAATCTTAATGTATTAAAGAGGTAAAACTGTAAAGCAGTTATTTGGATTTTTATTTTGGTTTGGTTTGGGTTGGGTTTGGGTTTTTCGTTTTTGTTTTTGTTTTATTTTTCCCATCAAAACTGTATCCTGAACATTATCCTTAGTGTTCACCTAGCACTCAATTGTTTTAGAAAACTCATGTTCTGATTAACAAGGCAGTTTCACTACATGATACAGGGAAAGGCACAGATCAGGAAGACAGCTCTCTGAGTTCTACAAACTGGTTCAAAATTAGGGTAGCTTTTTACTCTGCATCAGCTAGATGTTTTCAGAGTCTGCAGTCTGTAGGTGCTGTGCCTTCAGTATCTGCAGTTCCCTTGATGCACAGGATTTCTAGCAGCAGTCCGATGTTGGGGTACACTATTCTTTTAGTGTTAAAGTATAGGAGACATTCCCTGGAATTTCTCCTAGAAATTGGCTTCACTACCTATCAGGTACTTATAATTACTTTTGCATCCCTAACAATTTTGAGCCTATCTATGCTATTCATCCTCTTTTATGGCTTCTTGAAATAACAGTGACCTTACATGTTCTGTGAAGTCAGCTAGTTTGTGTGTGCCTCTTGTTCCTAATAAATACAGGTCACGTATTTTATTGTATCCAAAGGCAAACCCAATTCACTTCTCTGATGCTTAGTGAACTTTGGATCAGCTCCTTGATCTCATGTGTTTATCTGTGGTGCTGAGATTAGAAGCTCTGATTCACTTTGAGCCACAGAAAAATGTAGATCACACTTAAAGGAAGTAATTTGGGGGTTAGTTTTGATTTGCACTAAATCTCCAAATCCTGCTTCCCCTTCTGGCAGGCTTCTGTAAATGCTGTCCTCTTTCACATGGAACAGCCCAGATAGAAAATTCTCGTCTCCTTCCTACAGCATCAGGAATTGGAGCCTGCTCTCTGTGGCTGTGAAGGTGTCTAGTGACTGCTCATGGCACTGCTGAGTGTCAGGTTTATATGAGCATCCTTCTCCAATGTCATCCTTCAGCTCTACTTTCACCTCCCTGACAGATAAATACTGAGCTTTGGCATTCAGTGTTTCAGAGCACCGTATTCTCCAAGGCAATCCTGAAGTTTCCAACGTGTTTTGGAGGAGTGTGGCGGTACACCACATTCTCTGGCTCTTCTGCACCCCCACAGGGTTTCTGGGTTTCTCTGTCATTCTTCTGACCCAAGACCCTGGAGTCTTGTTTTTTTCTCCTCCTACCTTGCTGATTCAGTGCTGGCAAACCCAGAGGCCACGCTTATAGCAGCCACAGCTTGTTCATTTATTTTTTAATCTGTGACTACTTTGAAGATCATACACTAACAATTTTCACAGAAACAGCTTTCTAGCATTACTGATGAATTTGGAAGCCCTCCATGTTGCTAGTTGCTCAGCTATCTTCAGCCCTGGTTTTTTTGGGTTTTTTTTCTCCCCTTGACTCCAAGCTCCATGGTTTGCATATTGCTTTTTTTTTTTTTTTTTAAGTATAATTTTAGCTCAGAGACATCAAACACTCACTGCATTTCTGGATATATGTATTCCCTGCTTTCTTGCCCTTTGTAGCCTGAAGGCAGCCTAAGTTCATAATTAAACCATGGGCAAGATGGGAAAAGAGAACTGTGCCCATGAACTCAGAAGCATTAACCATTAACTATGCCTCTGTTTATTTATTTTTAATGATGGAAGAAGTGGAAAAAATAATAACATCTGTCTCTCACCTGTATTGATACATGAGTTTTATGGAGGTGGGAAGATAAGAGCAAGAGAAAAAGATGCAGCCATTGCTTTCAGTGATCTTTTTCACTTCTACTCCTGGAGAAAGGATTCCAGAATTTATTTCCCCCCACCCCAGTTTTTCCTCCCTTTCTTTCTCCCCTCTCCCCAACCTTGCATTACCAGCAAGTTTAAAGACAAGAAGGGAGCAGAAAGATGAAGCAGTTCTCAATCCACCATTCTTCTCCCCATTTCAGCTTTTCCTCTTCCCTTCCTGGCAGAAGAATGCTGCTTTCTTGCTTTGGGGGTTTCTCAGTTGCTAGGAATTCAAAAATATTTGTGGCTTTCTAAAAAATAATTTTGGAAATTGCATCAGTGCTGAGGCCCTGGGGCTGGAAATGCCAAGTGTTACCTAAGTGGAATACTTGGCAGCCCAGCAATGGCACTGTGTGATGGAAGATGAACCTGGGGCAAAAGGAGCCAAGCACCAAGGGTAGAAGGGCCCCCAGCCATTTCTGAGTCAGGGTCAGGCAGAGGAGCAGTGCCCTGATTGCAGAGGGTCAGTTGGCTGCTGCAGGAGCTGAACATTCATCCTTCATGAGAAGCAGCCCACACACAGATCTTGGTGGCAGAGGGGAACTAGAGACTACATGGAGAGGTGAGCAGATAAGGAGCAGAAACATGCACCTGGTAGGAAGAAGGGGGTTTCCTGAAGAAGGACCAAAGCTTAGGGAGACCCAACTAGCTTTAACCTGTGATTGCCCTGGGCAAATGCAATTACTTTTTTCCCTCCCTTGTACAAAGTTGTCCCACCTAGCAGATTCAGAAACAAATGATGAGCACAGCCAGGAAACAAGATGACTTGTTATAGGAGGCTGTGGACAAAGAGCTCCTCACTGGGAAATAAGTGGAAAAAACCAAAGGCGTCATCCCTCCTTCACATTGGCATAACATGCAACTCTGTGGAGTAACACACAAACCAAGGGAATCCTGCCATCTCTAGGGAAGGCTTAAGATGTTAAAATTCCTGTTTTCTTTGGCATGTGAGGAAATATTGTTTGTTGTTTTAAAACCGCTATTTCAGTAATGCCAGCAGAAGAATTTATAAATCCCATGTACAATCATGAGCAGGGTAGTGTCTGTGCATGTGACATCTATGAGAAAGAATCTGGAGTATTTGAATATGTCCTAGCCATTTGCTGTAAATACATAAGTTTGTTAGTCTAGTGCTCTTTACAATATATTGATCGTTTGGCTGTTTTGTTTCTCCTCCAGAGTTTGGATGCCTGTTGTCAGCAGAAATGACTGTTCTTCAGTCATCATGAATAACCCCTTTATTCTCTAAAGAAAGAATTTTACATTGTCAAGAGATTCTACTCAAGCAGAAGGGAGACTGTTTTTTTTTCTTTTTTTTTTCCTCTCTCATGCCAACTGTCCTTGCTAACAGCTACTCTAGTTCATGGAATGGTCCGACTGCTTTTCTCCTCAGCACTGCCTGGCATTCTGAGAAAGTTTGGCTAAACCTGCACAGGATTAGTCACTTTCAGTGATGGAAAAATGTTCAAGGATATACTCATAAATAGTGTTCAGTACCATTTTGCAATAATATACATGAAGGAATTCTCTGGTTGCCATCATAATGTCCTACAACTAACACTGCTGCTGCAGTGAAGTTGTTCATACATAGCTCTGGGGAAATTTTTATGGCCTGTGTTGCAAGCTTCTCAAAATCCAAACCAGAAATTTCCTCTGTTGGTTCAGTTAGGTCCCTGATGGCTTGCTTCATTCTGTTCCCAAGGACTGGGGGTCTAGGGCCCCATTTCATTCTGTCCAGGGATGGAGCTCACATGTGATGCATGTAGGACAGCTTGAGCTGAGCTTCTCTGGATGCCTTGGAGAACACAAGTGTAATGCTGACTTGAGGGAGACAGGAGATGTCCTACTCTGACCTCTTCTACCTTTCCACAGATTTGCTTAGAGGAATGCTGGCCTGGCCAGTTTTCTGCCCTACTTCTTCCTCTAGGCAAATTCCCTTCTCCACTCTTCATTCCTATGATGAATTAGGGACAGATAGCTGGAATGCAGAGACTTGGTAAATATGACTACACTACATCCTCTTCCTCACCTCACTATTTTATTTTGAAAACTATTTTGTTATTGTTGACATCTGGTAAGTGAAGACTCAGCTTTTGAAATCCTGGGTAAAAAAGGAGCTCTGATTGCTTCCTTTGAACCTGCAAGGACAGCCAAGAAAGGTGGAGGCTTTAGCTGACCACCCAGCTACAAGGGAAGAGTATGGCAGATAGGCATATCACCAGAGCTGAACAGGAAGAACTAAAAAACTCCAGCAGGTTTGGTGATCTGGGGCAGCGACATAGGTGGGAAAGGAGTTGCACATAGGGGGGAGTATGTGTATGGGGTCAGGGTGAGCTGAAAGAGAATTTGAGAGCACGGTAGAGTCTTGGGGTGAGGGGAGGAGTGAGAAGAGGGTGGTGAGTGGCTCCAGGGTGGGTTGTGGGGTCAGGAATAAGAATTTGATACAGGAGAGGGTTTAATGAGGAGATGCTCTTGAATGGGAGAAGCTGAGGGCACTGTGGTTAACTTATGGGACATTTGAGAAAAGGGGAAGTGGGCTATTTGAAATGGAGTGGTGAGAAGGGATTTGGGATCAGAGGAAAGCTGGAAGGAAAGGAGGTCATGAGGACAAAGGAAGGAGTTGTAGAGTGAGTGAAGTTAGGTCATTTGAGCTCTTAGTGGGTCACTGCAATGCAGGGAGATGAGGGATATGACATCTGGATCAGAAGAGGGAAAGTACTGGGGACTCGGGTTGCAGGTCAGAAGCAGGATAGGTTAGGAGGATGCTCAAGGCTGCAGGGACTTCTGGCTCAGGAGGGACAGTGATTACCAGTGGGAATTCTTGTCCTTATCCACATTGAAGCAGGACTCAGGAACAAAAGACACCCAGGCCCACTTCCCTGCCTCTCCTCTCTGCCTCTTCCACTTGCTCCAGACCAGCAGAAGCCACCTGTGAAACCCTCCTGCCATCCTTGCCTTCTCTCTTACTCCTGTGCCATACAGGTGGCACACCAAGCAATGCAGCAGAAACTCAAACTCACAGAGTCCAAAGTTCTTAGTGTTTCCCATTCCCTGCAAGGTGAATGTTTGATCTTGGGCTGACTGCTTCTTTTAGGCAAACTTGGGTTTTGAACACATGTTCAAACATGCAGAGCAGAGTTCAGAATTACAACAATGGCCTCAATCATGATTTCTTGTTTCTAAATATAAACTATGGGTAGTGGGAAACAAGCACAACTTCATCCAGGTTTCTGTACATTCCCGTATTGTTTGTCATTACTGCAGGTGCAACACATCAAAACCCATTTCACTTCTATTTTCAGATTAAACGTTTTTATTAATAAAGTCTGAATGCATTTTAATGAGCCTGTAAAATGAATACTACAGAAATTACTAAACACCATATGAAATGCAATAACTGCAAACATAGCCTAGTAATTTGCCTACATCAGGCAGTGTGAGAAGTAGCATCGTGGCCTTGCAAAACCTATTAAAACATGATAATTATTTTAAAATATTATATGCATATTACAACCAGAAACAAGCACTGTGCGTTGTTTTAAATGAATCCGTATTCTTCTTCAGTGGGGTGATTTGTTAGAAACATTTACTAAAAGTTGGATAGGAAGAAATGTCAGCATATATGCATGCCCCAGCAAGTATAAAGTCTTCCTGAAAAGCAATGTGTTTCTCTTGCCAGGGCGCTAGACAGTTCCCATGCAGGCTGTACCTATGGACATTACCGTGCCTATACCATTAGGCCAGTTTTAATGTTTCTGTTTGTTTCAGTTCTGTTTCACGTTTCAATACTGGCAATTTAAAGTGGATAATTTGTAAAAGTAGAGCAAGAAAGTGAACAAAACTTGATGATCTTGAAGGTCTTTTCCAGCCTAAATGATTCTATGATTCTATGAAAACATAAAATATTTTGTTTGAGAAGCTTAGCCTGTGAATGTGGAGTTGTCAGTGTTGAATAAAGGGGAATACAAACTCCCGGGCAGAATGTTGATGAAAAAATTACTGAGATGTGTTTATGTGACCTCAGTAAAGTATGACTGCAGGTTAAGTAATATAAGAAATATTGCAAACTTTAAGGTTTGCCTTCAAGTGGTATGCGATTACCAGCTATGAAGCAAGAAACCCTTTGATGGGACTCAATTAATACAGCAGCCTGAGGTCCATCTTGTTGATCTTACATTTTTCTAACTGTTAAGGTTTGTGTATTCTCTTGGCTTTGATTATTTGCCCTAACTGGTGCTCTGTTAAATAAAATGGCATCCAGGACTGAAAAAAATTGTTATCTTGCTTAGAATGGAGAATTTATCTAATCAAATAACAATAATGAAAATCAAACAATTTCACCTGCAGATTAATTTGAAGACTTATTTGTCCCTATTCAATGTGTCCTCTTGTCTACTGAGGACAATCAGGCTCATGTTTTGTACTAAATCCATTCCCTGCATTAAGCCCGGTATCACGTAGGATAACGTGGTACTAATTAATCTTCTGTTGCCTTTCTATAGAATCTTCCAATTCAAGATCTTTGCATTAGTGTAGTAATCTTTTGTTTCTAGTGTCCCACAGTAAGCTATTGCTAGAATCTAGAACAAGGGACTGAAGCTCTTGATCCTACTCTGTTACATGGCAAAATTACTGAATATTTATGTGCAGGTATCTACCCAAACTCATATTGTTCCTTTTACCTTCCAAATATTTGAAAAGCAACAAAGCTCAGGTTTGAAGGTAGATGAATGCTCAAAGTCAGGGTCCTGAGAGTCCCAGGAAAACACTCACTGACTTCACATGTGCTAATTCCCTGAGAAACATCTATCTGGAGCTTTTGGAATAGCAGATACAAGTGAAAACATTCATCGCTAAGGTAATAAACATTTCTGCTCTACTGAGAAACGTGGACTGGGAAAAATCTTCACTTCTTTTTATATTTCTATTTTTAAGTTTCCACAAAGTAAATAATGGAAAAATGTAAGCTTTTGTTGCCAAATTCTGTCCTAATATGCACAAACATGACTTTCATTGACGTTTTGAGGGAGGGCTATGGACTTCACTGAGCACAGTAAAGAATAGCATAGGCTTGGAGTGGGAAAGTTAAGTAACTAATAGGGACTTCAAGATATTTATTAACAAGTTGGAAGTACTTGATGAGCAAAAAATGGCCAGTTATCTCAGTGTCAGGGCGTGGAATAGATAAAGACACAGTAAAAAATATAAATCAGCAGGATCAACGCAACATCACAAAGCCAAAGAAATAGGAAAATTATGGAAAAAGGTCAACGAAACCAGAAATGTCAAGAAGGCAACAAAAGATGTGACAAACAAGGGTTGAAGACTGTCTGTGAAGACAAAGTAGGGCTTTTTAAAATTTAATTTTAAATTAAAGACAGGAACAAAAGGTCTGTGAGAGACTGCTTAAGCCAACAGGAAGTTGTTCATGGATGTGGCTAGATAGTGCTGGGAAACAGAGCAGTTTCTTCACCTCAGCATTCACCAGGAAGAAAAGGGAAAAACCTGCCAGAACCAAAAAGACATTTTGCAGAGCAAAAAACCAGAAAATGACTGAAAACTAAGTCTGCCCGCTGCAGCTGACAGAACAGTATAACAGCTCAGCAGAGTGGTCCCAGGGCAGCTGGCATCTTCCGTTACTCCTCCAAAAAGGTAAAGATGGCAAGCAGTGACAGGAGGACTGGCAAGAGCCAACTGCGATATCTGTATTGCCCCAGCACAGTATGAGTTATATTCAAAGAGCAGCCTTTTCTTCCCTGTCTCTGTGCATGGTGCATGGGGTTTGGTGAGGTTTTGGGGGGTCTGTGTGTGTGTGTGCTCAAAGCCTTTATATTCAACTTAAATTGAAGTCCTCCTTCAGCTCACTTTCTTTATGGTCTCCCCTTTCTTTAGGATGTTTGCTTGCTCTTACTCAGGCAGCACAGTGTGCTCAGAAAATGGATTTCATGCTCAGGGCCAGACCTCCATATGTCTAGGCTCTATGCTTACTCAAAAGCTCTGGGGCTCAGATAAACAGGGTCATGTTACATTTATAAAGCTGTGCATGACTAACTTGGGCATCTGATGGGAGAAAATAAGGTGACACATGAGGCTGTAAAGCTCATAGTCATAAATTGAACAAGGTTAATGAAATTGCATGGGCAAGAGAGTTTATTACTAGTGCTGCTCCTGGACCACCATCCATTAAGAACATCATAATAGAATACTCTATCTAATCATGGAATAGGTATGGTGCAGACGTGCAAAGAGGGTACCTTTTCTTCTGTTTGTATGCCAACCCTGATTTGGAGAAAGCACTGCTAGGCATCAGCACAGAAGCAAACAATTATTAAGTGAGAAGGGGATGCTGCAGTCACTAGCTGCTTCTTGCTGGCAGGAGGTAAAGCAAAGGTATTAAAGCTTTCATTAGCATAACCCATGTAGTACGTGCTTCTGGTCACTGGATACCCTCTCCCTGATGAAATCTAAATTCTACTAAATCTATAAGCTACGTCATCGCATGACTTACCAAAAATGTCCACTTATTTCATAATTGAGCTAGTCTAACTTTAGTTTCTGATTATTAACTCTTCAGTTAGCAAGGCGAGTCTCAAAAGAAAGGGGCCAAATCGAGTCTTCTATGCTCTGTGAATGTCTTTTCCCTGGAAATTAGATCAAGATCCTTCAACTCTGGTAATCTAAATTGCTGCTCTTTGACACTTGTTTGGCAACTGAGAAGAGCAGGATTCAAAACAGCATCTTAGAGGTGAAAGGCTACATATCCTGTTAGTGGGAAAACTTTCATCTACAAATGCAATGGTATTTGTCAAGAGGCTAGAGAAGATGTGACATAAGGAAAAGCCTTTGTGAAGTTCGCCATAGTAACAGAAATGTATTCAGCTTGATTTAAAGCATTCTTTTTACAGTGAAATCTAAAAATGGAACAAGACTGGGTTATAATTTAAATGCAGGAACTGTGACAAATAATTTATCCAAGGAAATGGAGGTGCCACAGGGATTGGGTTCCAAGGCAAACTTGTCTTGTGAAAAGGATATGAAGTTAAGTAATGGTCAAATAAACCAGGGTTGTTTTGCTGTGGTTTTAACACTGCCTTAAAAAAAAAAAAAGGACAGGACTGCCTGACATTCAAGAAAGGCTTGATTGTGATTAATACACTGACGAAACCTCTGAAGAGTTTACCTCTGTGAAAGCACTACTTCTAGGATGTTGCTAAGATCAGGAAGAATGTGGATTATTGATTACCTTGCCTGTGAATCAAACCTGTAGGAATGCAGGAATGAAAAATCTCATATAGTTGATCCTATTTTACTTGGGACATTTTCTGAATTTTTGCTCTTGAAACAACTCACTTTTTATTAAAAGTTACTGGGTTTGTTCTGTTTGGGTTTTTTTTCGTTGTTTTTCCTTGTTCTGCATTTGTCTTCTAGAACAAGAAGAACTCAAGTAAATTGCAGTCTGGTGAGGATTTCTCCCAAGAAGGCTGAGCTGATGCAGCTTAAATGCTGAGGAGCTGGAGAAGCGAAACAAATTGTATCCTTCCCAGTGCTACTTGGTTGGTACCAAACGACTGCACAGTCATTCTGCCACCCTTTCTAATGGGCTCCAGCAGTAGCTGGGATGTTTATGTGCACAAGAGGAGGTCGGGCAGTTTGCTGTGAGCTTTGCTTTATTACTCTGAAATCATGGCCTTCCTGCTCCATTGAACAGAGGTGGTCAGGAGTTCCTGGAGCAATTTTCCAAATAAAAGACACTTTTTTGTAATCCAAATATATTGCAAGAATGTTTCAGCAGATGATGTTTCCTGTAGTGTGGTAATTCAGATTAACAAGCTGAGAGAGACCTGCAAATAAGCAGAGCCTGGGTAGAGACAGACTGCATCACTGTGTCCCATGAGGTGACCCAGTAGTGCTAATGTAGAGGTCACAGTCTCTGGTAGAGCTGCCCACTGAAATCAAGTGCTTGACTTGAAGCAAGCAGGGCTTGGATTTAAATGAGAGATCTTTCTTGGTTTATTTTCTTTCTTTTCCCATGTAAAAGCCCTAATTATTTTGAGGCAATTATTTTGCTCTGTTTTAATGAAAAACAGTCTCGTCTGCCATTAAATAAACATTGAGTTTGTCCCCATATGGAAAAGGAAAACTTCTGATCTTGTAGAAGTTTCGTAATTTTTTTAGTAAGCTCTAGTGCTAGCAGTGTTACAGATTTGGAGCAGGAGATCAATGTTTGGGTCTTTTAGCTTGTGTCTGACCCTTCATCCCAACAGATAGTTCAGTTAATTTATTGACTGTAGGTATTTTTAGATGAAGTAATAATGCCATCAGAGCACCATGACCTGCCTTTACCTTGCTCCCCTCTTTGGCCTCTAGCACTTTCTTTAAGGATGGTCTTACCGTATGTAGCATACCCTGAAGAAATGAGCTGAACATGGAAACCTCCACGCATTTGACAACTTGTCTGTGGGACAGCATCACCCCAGAGCATTCCTCTGCAGGTTTTGAGGGGGCTTATTCCTATTTTGCAGTTCTGAAAAAGCAAAATGTGTGCTGCAACTTGCCTTCCTTGCATATTCCTGAAGTTTGAGAAGCATTTACTCTTTAGCAAGTTCCTAGTGAAGGATCTATACAACTGAAGCTCCTCAGGGTTTCCCCCACCTACCCACCACCCCCCAGCAGCTTGATTCCATTCAAGGTCTGCCCTGCAGGTACCCTGGTGCGCTGGTGGGGAAGGGAGCCGTCACTCGAGTGCAGAGCCCCGCAAACCCTTCCTCTCCCAATAACGCCTTTTTGCTACCACCTAGTGGACATAAGCAGGTGTTATAAAACAGACTGGAGAGGTGCACGTCAGTAACAAAGAAAGAACGTGGAGACCGGTGTACAGAAATTTCCCCTGATTTTGCTTTGCTGTTCCTGGGCCCTGACCCTGCTGCTGTTGCTATTGGGCCATGGCGCAGCGGAGGCAGGCCAAGGCAGAGCTGTGCATGTTGTCAGCTGAGATCCACCTGCCACGATGCTACAGCTCTTTCGCCGGTGCTCCTACGTACCTGATGATAGCCTGTGCTTGGCTGCTTTGCGGTGATGCACGCTGCAAACTGCCTGAGATCCCAGAAGGTCCCCAACGCTGTTTATATTGAGGGAAAGACCGCAGCTGTCTTCTGACCCTGCACTTGGTTTCATCAAGAGATCAGGGGAAACTTTGCTGAGTGTCCTGGGCCATGATATAAGTGCCACATCACAGGAGATGTCACTCAGCAATAGCAAAATACCATAGCAACACATCTGACGGCTACAGAAGTGTATGTCAAGTCAAGAACCTTAATTTATATGCTGTGAAAGATGGCCTTGGCCTAAAGACCTTACCACATCAAATGGAGACAATATTTTTTTCTTGGACTTGATGTATACACCAAAACTGTAAGTATAACAAAGCATTAACAGAAACAGTTATAATGAAGCACCTAAGCATTGTTAGATGGAAGTGGCCTTGGAAGCCTGATGGCCCTACTAAGTGTTGAGAAGGGGACGGGGGGACCAAGGCAAACCCGGATTTCATTTTTCTACAGACAGTCAAGATTGGAGAACACAAAAGCATAGAACAACAGAAGAGGGAATCAACTTATTTGTGAAGTGACGCTGAGGTGATAATACGGGAACTAAAGACAGATCCAAATTGTGATAGGTCTGGAGATATGGCACAAGTTCTTTTGGCTATAAGCCTGCAGGTAATGATGCACAGTAAATACAACTGTAGACCAGATGCCATTTTGTTCAGTCTCCTAGGAATTTTTTTTTTTTTTTTAGAAATAAACATAGACACTGAATTAAGACAACCATATGAGTCTTGGCATCAGGCCTGTACCTTCCATGAAGAATACTGGGCCAGATACTTGCTAATGTATGGGTATGCAGCACCAGTGGTTTTTATGCACCAGTTGATGCCTGCGGAGGACCTAGTCAGTTCTGTCCCTTTGATTCTGATTGGTTTTGTTGTTTTACTGCATGCTAACAAATCTGGGCAATGACATGAAGCAAAAGCAATGCTGGGATAATTATGTGTTTGTTCTCTCTCAGTAAAAATTCTATTATTTGATGTATATGATCAGTATTTACTTTGCACTTCTCTACTTAAAATCACTTTTGTTCAAGAATGTGAATGAGTACTGATACCAAAGTTTTAAAACTACCACCAGCAGAACAGCTTCTTTTAATGAATACAGGAGAATCTTTCCTAGCATGTCAATTTAAAATGTTGATACTGAACACACACACACACACACACACAAAAAAAAAAAAAAGAAGACAGAATACCAAATTTCCCTTGGAGAGAAAAAGCAATAGTTGGAAAACCTGAAATTGAACTCTGAAATCCATTTAATGAGACAGACATTACATATACAGGAAGACTTGATCCCTTTTTGGCTCAACACCACATAAAGTTTCTAAAGAAAAAGATTTTCTTGGTATTGCTCCAGATTTTCAGTATCCCACGGTCTGAAGACACAGATGCTTTTGTGTAGATCACAATAATATAAATCAAATATATTTCACTCTATCCATGTGAGTGAATTAAAAACAACTTGACATCTATCAGATCAGTTCTACAGCAAAGTCATCTACCTCCATAAATACATAATGAGTCTCTGTATACGTGATTTTATTTTTATTTTATAACTTATTTATGCCAGAACCACAAACATATGTCCATCACAGAAAGGAAAGAGGAATTAGAGAGAGAGGGTGTGTATATTCATCTAATGTAATGTAAATTGTACTTCAGTTCCTAATCCTGGAATTAAAACCCTTCAGGACTCTGTATTCAACCCACAAATATCTCTTTGGGACATCAGTGTCAGAAGTGGCTGTGTCTGCAACAGGAAAAAGGGAGATATAATTTCAGCTCGTATTGTGCAGCTTTCCAATATTAGCTGTATGAATTACAGAAGTGAAGATTAAAGCTGTCTAGCTGTTGGACTCATCAGTCAGAGAGTGGGTTTTAGAAGACGTATGTTGAAATTCAGTGTGCATGTGATAAAAACCACACTTACTGAAAGACAAGGTATATTTTGAAAAGTGAATCTTATCTCACATAAGCAGATGGCATAGATTTAAAATTTCAGTTCTGTTTAGCTCCCAAAAGATAAACTAGTCTGAATTGTGGAATATTACAGTCATTTACAAAACAATAAAATAGAAATAAACCACAAAGCAGTCACAGTCTTTTTAACATTACTTAAAAATTATGAACCAAATTTTCTGGTGGTTTTTTTTCTAGGCAAGATATAACTACTGAGATTAATACAGAAATCTTTAAGGTAATCATCTAACATGACAGCAGAGAGTGCTATCATTTCTCCTTTGGTTCATGGTGTCATGACTTAATTGGTGGCTCTCTTACCCCTTGTGTTTTTACTCTCAAGAATCTTGAAAAAACAAATTCTGAAATTCAGTGGAGGTTATCCAGAAAGGAGTTAGAGACCACAGATGGAGGAAGAAAGTATACATTGGTATGTATTTAAGGCCGAGGAACTCAGCTTCTAAATGTGAAGATTCTGCAACAAGCATTTTGATTTTACAAAACTAAAATGTAGAGATTTTTGCTGTTGTCTTTTTCTTTTTTTCTCTAGCAACATAGATGTCAGACCTTTTAATCTGTAAATATCTCTCCCTCATGAATTTATACCTTATCTTTTAAAGATTGTTGTCCTTACCGAACTGAAACAGAAATGATAGGATAATATTGCTAAATGTTTGCAATGTCCTGCCTATGAAAGCCACTCGGTCATCCTTTGGAAGAACTGACAAAAGAATGTATTGCATCTTTTGCTGCCTTCCAAGATAAACAAATGACCTAGAAACAATCCTCAGTCTTCTCTGCCATCTGAAAACTCTACTTAACCAGTACATATGAAGCATGGTTTGCTTGGATGTGTGTTTCCCCCCTGCCCTGCCTTCCTTTTGAGGCTTAATTGCTCAAAGCATGGCCTGTGAGGCCCCAGTCAAGTGAAATACTCAAACTCTGGTTGAATTTGACTGAAGAGATAGCCTTGGTGTGAGGTTACATGCTGAACTTGCTGCTGACTGTCCTTCAGGATCAGCCCCCAAATGCCAAAACATGGTTTCGAAACCCACCAGAGGCAGGATGAGTACTCCACATGCTCTTATTGCACTAGAACCAGCCAGATCCCATTTTGAACTTTACTTGTCCTAAATTTAGAGGCTCAGCCCTGTTCCAGGTTGTCTTTACAATGTGATATGTAAGAGGCTAACCTTATTTAGGTCTTACTTGTCCTCTTCATGTAATTTATCTTATTTTAAAACCCTGTATGCATAAAGTACAAGATTTCTGGGCAATACTTACAGTATAATTAATAGAATAAATTGGCTGGATTTGTCACAGTAAAAAAAAAAAGTTACAAAATTTTTGTTGTTGTGTAGGTCTGTTGTTAAGGGAAATAATGTGAAGCAATCTTGTGTGAGGTCTGCAGGTCTCATCAAACAGACAGTGAGGTACGAGGTCAGTTCAGTATATCAGGAGATGTAATCCCAACTCCAGTGTGGCCCTCGCAAAGTTTCCACTGACTTCAGTGGGGTCAGGATTTCGCATCACCAGGTCTCATTGGTACAGGAAAGCTGAGGGTCTGGTTTGGTGTCTCCATTCCTCTCAGACCCACTAGTGTGTCTCTGTCCTCACCTCTGCTGTTCTCACAGGAATTCCTTTGTTCTTCACTCCAACCTGTGTATTCACCTAGTCCCACCTTACTGGGCTTTACACCTAAGATACTGTGTCTTGATTGCTAACCAGAGGAGACTGCTGCTGAGTCTCTGCTTGATGTGGTACTTCCTATGGTTCTGCAAAGAACTGTGGTTTTCCTGAGCTCAGTTAGCCCCAAGCCATGAAAAGAACAAGAGAAAGTGGTAACTGGTGGAAGATTGAGGATTCTGCACTTTGGAGGATGTTGGAGGTAGGCCTCTGCATTATGTATTGGATCTTGGAGTGCTGAATAGATTTTTTTTTTTTGCAAGTCAGGGTTGGCAAGGTATTTAATTTGAAGAGTTATTAATCTGTTTCAATAGGCAAAGTTGCCTTTTACTAGCTTTTAGCTGTTTGTGAAGTCTGTCTTTATGTGAGTCTTTTGTGGACTTAAGACTTTCTTAGATCTTGCTTCTCTTTTCCCATTTTGCCTCACACAGACTTTGCTTCCAGATCTTATTCCATTTATTAGAACCAATATGAGCATGAATGAAAAATACTCTATCTGCAAAACATGCCCTATTAAATTTAACCCACAAAGCAAGGCACTCAGATTATTAAGAGCTCTGTACCACTACTGCACCTTTTACTCTGGTTGTAGCTGGTTGGGTTCTTGTGTTTTCTTTACAATGGTGGCAGTCAATTTTTTTGTATTTTATTAATGAATTAATAGTCAACATTTGAGGGGTGAGATCCAAAATAGCATATAATTACCTAGAGTGGGGATGAAACTTCAGTTAGACCCTTACACACAGATTGGTTGCACTCTGGACTTTGAGTTGATCCAAAATGACAGTTATGAGATGCTAGATGAATAGAGCAGGTACAGTCACTCAACACAGATGAGGGACTTGGACAGAATTTGGACTGCATGGCTTCAATCCAAGACAGCCATGTACAAAATCTTCACCCTTGTGATTAGCCAGGCTTTGTCCAGAAAGATTTGTTGGGTGCTCCTGTGTGTCTACAGAAGTGCTATCATCTTAACTGAGCAGAGCATCCTCATGTTCTAGTTCCTACGAAATTAATTTGGGATTCTCAAACTACTCATTCCTAGGAGTTGTATGTTGCTCTGGTACATGGCTGAGATATCTGATGTCTCTGGATTCAGCGTAGAGCATTAAAAAGTAACCACAACTTCCATTAGAAAATGAATGAGTACTTAGGAATTTTGGACTGGTGGTGATACCCACATTTTGTATGATGGTATAGCAGCTGAAGTATTTCCCCACTGAACACTAGGTTTTTCACAGCTGATTCTGATGATGCCCCAGCCTTGGCTCATTGCGTTGGTGGGAAATAAAGCTTTCTGCTCCTGCCTTCTTCCCAGGATTCACAAGTCCATAGAAATTCCTTCCATAACTGGCAGGTGAATTTAGGGATTAAATTCATTACTGGTGTATCTGGTTTTTATTCATGTGTGCCATTGGCTGACTTTCACTGGTGGACCCCAACATAACCTTCATGCATTACTGAGGGCAGCTTAGAGCTCAAAGCTGCTGTTGAAATTGCTGTTGTACTATTCTGTAGCAGAGTTTGGAAAGAAGTAGTTGGTATATCATATGTTTAAATAGCGATTTGGAAAAGTGTGTTCCTAGGTTATGCTGAAAGGCTATAGTTCTCTCAGTGGATTGGCTAGTTTATTCCTGTCTTTGAAAAGACTAGGGTGTAAGGAGTAGGAGTAAGGCCTTTTACTCCTAATGTTTGTAATCTGTTAGCTGTGATCTGATTGAGCAGTTTCAATTCTGGTGGCAATCATCATAAATATTACAAAACCCAGTGTAGATGCCGGGGCTAAGAGGAGAAGATAATGAGGAGAAATTGGCCAAAGGAGTAAACTGATAGTATTTCCATACAATCTGACAGTTTGTCAGAGGTAATATAATAGTTTGGACTTTGTCCCATGGATTACATGGAGATCTACATATGCAACTATTTTATTTTAGGTAAGCTCATTTCTTTCATATAGAGCCAAGGAGGAATAGCACTGCCATGATGTCTCCCTCCATCTTGTGTGCTGCTGGATAAGTTGTGGGAATTAAGAAATAGCACTAAACCTTAATGTCTGATATACCTATCTCAGGGGTGCAGGTGCAGTCACACCCCGACCTGGATTGTTTACCGGCAAATTATATTTATCAGCAAGAGCCTGAGGATCCAACCAGCTGGCTGGAATGCACATTGCCAACTGTGATGACAGCTTGCCAGATCCCAATTTCTCAGGATGATGACTCAGGTTTGCCAGTTCCCAGGTCAGGATTAAGGTGAAACAAGCCCAGGGATCCTTTAACTCACAAAACTCAGCTTTTGTTCGCTCACAACAAGAACTGGCATGCTCACCACAAAAACCGGCATGAAAATATGTCAGTAAACTGTGTAACATGCTAACCATACATCACCAAACATATGCTACAGGCCTCACTGATTTGGGAATCAGTTCAGGGAAGACAATAAGGAGATCCCTCCCGTTCAGTCACGAGGTTCAGAGTGCACCCCCTTGCTTTCTAGACTCCTTCTCAGAGAGGTCCACTCCTAGTCCCAGACTTGGTCAATGGTTTATGTCAAAAGGGGTTATGTGTAGGCAACACAGAACCATGCAAGGCTTCAGTTTGTGTCCTTTTATCACCCTTACCCCTCCTTCGGGCGGGCCCTCAAACTCATTAGGCTAATTAGGTGTCACGAGCAGTTTGCAAGCCTTTGGGAAATAGGTCCGTGGGCTTGGGGGTCGTTTGGGGAGCACCTTCCCCTTCCCCGCGGGCCTGATCTTTCGCCATCCACGGTGAACTGCCCTGTTCAGCACATCAGCACAGGGAGCTGTGCACCCTCCGGCACGGCCTCCCCTCCTGTAGCTGCTGATGGGCGCTGACCGGCTTTGAACTATGCCTGGGCAGGGCGAAGCCAGAGGAAACTCTGGTGGAGGTCCGTAGCGGTCCTGACGTGCAAATCGGTCGTCCGACCCGGGTCTAGGGGCGAAAGACTAATCGAACCATCTAGTAGCTGGTTCCCTGATTCTTTTCACCCGGGGTTCCTTGC
The DNA here is from genome assembly GCA_026212715.1 of Elanus axillaris. Taxonomy (NCBI): domain Eukaryota; kingdom Metazoa; phylum Chordata; class Aves; order Accipitriformes; family Accipitridae; genus Elanus; species Elanus axillaris. The sequence continues at coordinate 1,032,154 of JANZLQ010000057.1, read as the reverse complement.
TAGGCAGAGTTCGTCCGTAGGCAGAGAGTTGGTCGTTAAGCAGAATTTGCCCCACCACAATGTTTGAGACGTTAACTCTTTCAGTCTCTCACACAACTCACTGCTGCTGGATGACGATTTGCCCTATCGTGTAGGGCAGAGATTGTGAAGGCATGAGAAAAGGTTGTTGCAAAACCTTCCTGGGCATTCTGCTCCTCTAAAATGAAACCGGTCAGTGCTCTGCTGCCCTTTGCATCTTCCTGGAAGGGGCTTTATAAACCTGGCAGACAATGTGGACATTAAAGTTTACAGTGTATTCTTAACTGAAGCCTTCTGAAGACTGAGTGTGCATGTGTGTAAGGGGGGGGGGGGGGAACAGACGTATTACACTGTTATCTTCCTCACTCTTTATTCACCTTCTAGCATATAGCATTTTCTATATTTTAAACTATGGATTTGAACGAAACAGGTGTGGAACCAGAACTCAGATGTAGAATTGGTTTTAAGATGATCTTTGACATTTTCTTTACTTCATTTTCCCTGTCTGTAACATGGGGGAAATGTTGTTACAGCATCTAGTTATGGACTGTTGTGGTAAACTGCTATGCAAACCTAGAATTTAAATAAATAAATAAATAAATAAATAAATAAATAAATAAATGTACTCCAAGCCCAAAGGGCCTTATGTATTTACAACCTCACAAAAATGCTTTGATAGTAAATTTACAAAGGTTTTTTTTTTTAAAAAACGTTTTGAGAAAAGTAGACTGGTTAAACCCAACATAAGACTGCTGACGGGTAGGAGACACAAAGTCAGGCTTCCTTTCACGTAAGTTATAGGGAACTGTAGGTGGCAGCTGCATTTTTTCCCACCCTACCTGTATCACAAAAATCAAAGGGCAGTATTCTGATCTTTTGAAGTTTTAGAACAGTTTTCAAAACTTTGACTTTCAAATCAGATCAGTTATGAATATGGCAAAACAATCCCAGCTAGAACGCTCATCGGATGTTATCTTCTAAATGTAATAAAATAGCTTATCTCCCTCTTCTGTTACAATGATTTCACTAAATATCCGACATTTGCAGCTGACATTGTACTAGTAAGAGACATTTACTGTGTTCTTTTCCTCAAATGGAAGTTTTCCATGAAATAATAAGGAACATTTCAGAGTTGTGATGGAAATATTAATTATTCTGCTCAAGTCTTAATGTGTTTAAATAAAGAGCATTTCAGCATATAAAGCAGTAACATAAGTGCTAGTACCTCAGCACCTTTTAGCATGCACTGCTGAATATATAAATGTACACATTTAGAAACTACACAGATGTGAAAATTTGCAATTCAGAACCTAAACTAGTTCAATAAAAAGACAGACAAAGATGTCCTTTATGTCTAAAGGCAAAGTACCCTGTTGCTGCTATTTTAGGAAAGAAAATTAATCACCATATTTTACAAAGGAAGCAGCTCTTCTCTGCAGTTTAGAGCTGATTAGTAAATGGATATGCAGAAAGCTCTGTATGGAATTAGACAAGTATGAGTCTGTGCACTTCAATCTATTTTATACATGTTCTCCAAGACCTCAACAACTAAACTGAATGCTGCCTCAGCTTCATTGAACTAATTAAGCCAGGTCATTACATTAATAATGGGTTGCCCTTCTGTCTGCACTTATGGCACTTAGCAAATCAGTGTGTGTTGTGTATGCTTATCTCATGAAGGATAAGGCTCCTGTCAATGAATTAGATTAATCCATCAAGAGAATTAATGTGACTTGATTACTGCTGATATCTGAAAAAGCTAGTATGCAGGAACAGGTATCTGCATCTGTAGGAAGTAAGCAACAGCACTCCAAACCATTGAGCAAAGCCCTGAGCCTCTACTATTGAATAAAGAGGTTGCTGACACCAAGACATGGTGATGGGCTGCTGATGTGATAAATGCAAAGGGTGCCACAGGGTCTGAATGTTCCTATCAATGCTTAACTTAACTCAGTTGGGTTGGTTGCCATTAATAGTTCTAATGCTTTCTGTCATTCAAAAATATTTCCCCAAATTAGTTTTCGGTTCTCTCGCTTCCTTAAATAGCAAGAAAGAGCAGAGTCACTTGATAATTAATTAAGAAAAACTCTGTGGACACCCCCAAAAATAAAAAATTGACAGCACTTTGGACATGGCTTTGACAGTTTTCTTGTTTTGCCAGTTGTTTCAGCAGCCACTTTATATCCTTCAGTTGTCTTGCTGATGGAGTGTCATAGCCAAGGCTGCTAATGGTTTGGAAGTTCCCAACTACTGAAAAAAAGTAGTCCCTTAAGCCAGTGATAACTGGCTGAGAGCAGAATGCAAAGATTCTTCCGTATCATAAATACTAAAATATAATGAAAAGTTCATAACTGAGATAAAGGAAAAGGTTTAAAAATTACTGAAGTGGAAATATATAAAGAACAACAGGTTTTCTTCTTGGCAGAGAGAAAGAGGCATGTGGGCTTCTTTGTATTACAGACATGACAATTATGATTTTGCATGAAACCAAGTTAAAAAACCACTGCCTCCTAAAAGTTGATGGGCAGTTTGAGAACTTCAGTTATCAAGAATGAAGCATTAGAGACCTACCAACAGCACCTAACATTTTTTATTAATCATTTACTTAGCTACAGCAGAGGAGAGCAAGACTTGGCTCATAGTCTCACACCTACAAAAAGACTACGTTTGATTTGTTTTTCTCATACATAGTAAGAAAGGGATGAAGCGACTCAGGAGTCCCAGAGTGTTCTTCAACCTCTCTGAGCCCTCCCTGCCCTCCCAACCACTGGCCAAGGATCCAAAGATTGGGCTTGGTGAGCTGCCCAGGACCTTTGCAAGCATTGGAGCAGGGAACAAATTGTCCAGATGGTTTATTAAACAAACAAAACTCAGTGTCTATTCAATGAAACTGTTAGTTTAAAAACAGGATACATTGAAGTCATTTAAGACTTTATGGATACAAATTTGTTTAGGTATTTGTCTGCAGTGGAACATTCCTTTACAGATGAGGTTACTGTAGTGCACTTAGACTTCAAAGGCATGATGATTCATGGGACTCATTTGTTTCCTAATAATACAAGGCAATATAGGCATCCTGACACAGCCACAAAATAGTTATTTGGATGCACAATCGCAAATACATACTAACCCCAGTAAATTCTGAATAAAATCTGACAGTATGTAAATCACTGGGTGTGTCTTGCAAAGGTGGTAGGTATTAAGCTCAGGTATAACCATCAGTTTGACTAATGATGCATACAGAACATAAAGTGGAATTACCCAGCACTTCTTGGAGGACTTGTTTTCATGAACAGTAGTACAAAAGGAAGAAAAAAAATCAGAATAACATAATGTCCTGTGCAGGCTATCTTAAAACATTTTGGACTGTTATTTAAAAATTAAATTTCCACAAATAAAGAGAAAAATGTCATTTACGGTGGCACTTTCTGCAAAGTTGGAAGGTTAAAAGAAAGTTATTTTGTAACCAAGCACAAAATAGGCATTTGAAAAATGATTTAGCTGGAAAAAACACAATTTTTTCCACATTAAGATAACTTAGGAACATCCAAATTGATTTTTATTAGACTTCCCATAATCACTTCTGAGCTGACACTTGCATGAGATATTCAGCCCTAAAGGTCACTTCTGAGAAAGCTATAAGTAGCTGGAAACAGCACTGCAGGATGAAATGGTGTCTCATCCCTAACTATTACTGCTGGAGACTGATAAATATTTTACTCCTAAGGCTAAGAGCCAGCTCTTGAAAATAAAAGATGAGGTGACATAGCTGGTTTTCCCAGTTTTAATTTTTTGTTTAAAGAGAGGGTGGGACAGCCTGGCCTGGTTTTAGCAGACATCAGTGCTGAGGGAGGCCGGCGAGGCCCGCAGGCCTGGGTTGGAGGGAGCCCACCGCAGGCTTCTCCACAGACAGGAGCCGCTGGCTCCTCTTGTCCCTCTGAGATCAGGGCCTTGCTGGCCATGCCCCGCGCAGGTGCCCTCCTCCTCCATGCGGCTCCTTCCCGGGCTGCTCAGTGCCTTTCTAAAATGGCTGCTTGAACACTCAACCCAAAATGTTACTCGTCACCTCAACTGCTAACATCTCATTCACCCTCTCCAGGCTTTGGTCACCCCATGCTTTATTCTCTCCCTCTCCTTTTCTTTTTGGTGTCGACATTAGTCATTAAGGTTTAAATATGAAAAAAGTGAAAACAAAAGGGGAAGGCCTTTGGCGATTTACAGCTCTTCTCCGGAGCTAAACGGCTGGCTCTGCTATCAATTCAGAAAAGGAGAGGCAGAGGGTAGCTGTTTGTCTGTGGCTGCCTCTGCGAGAAGCCTCAGGTTTGGGTTTAGCCGGCTCAGCCACCTCCTCGCCCCCGGCGTTCGCCGCAGCGCCCACGCTACAGGGCAACCACAGCCGCGGGGGCGGGGCGGCTCTCGGCCCCGCCCCCTCACCGAGCCGTCACGGGCGCGGCGCGGCGCGGCCGTCGCACCGCCCTTGCCCAGACGTGGGGCGGCCATGTCGGCCGCCGTGCAGCGGCGCTTGGCGGAGTTCCGCGCCGCCCGTGGCAACGCCGTCGCCTCGCCGCGCCCCGCGGAGCCGCCGGGAGAGGCCACGGCTGCAGAGGCCGCCGAGGGAC
>JANZLQ010000057.1:984432-1022534 GCA_026212715.1 Elanus axillaris | reverse complement strand
AGGAGGAGGAGGAGGAGGAGGAGGAGGAGGAGGAGGAAGGCAGCCCACCTCGGGCGGGGGCGGGAGCTGTCCTCCGTGCTGAACCGCGGGAGCGGCGCCTCGCGGGCGTCTCGTCGGGAGAAAACGAGCAGGGCTGGAGGAGAAACCCAAGTGCGCCTGCACTGTGAACGGCGGAATCGTTTCCAGGTAGGTGAAGTCTGCTAAGACCAGCTGCGTGTTTGCACCCACAAGAAGCGGAGTATAGCTGAGAAGGAAAATGTCCTCTTGAAGCACAAGCCATTATCCTGTCCCTGTTAGCACCTTTGCGCCCACTGGAGGAGCAGAGTACCATGTAGAATTGGATGGGCTGTGCATTCAGGGGATATTTCCATCCGTGTCAATAGAGCAAACATGCACCTACTAATAGCAGAAGAGGCCCCTACCAGATACTGGGTTTGGTTTATTGTTTTCAAGTGAAGTTTAAAAAGAGCAGTCAGAAATGTACACGACGCTACCTGCGGTATTGACAGACATTCAGGATGCTGTTCTGTACCTACCCAGAAAACAGGTAAGCATTTTTTCAACTTTAGCTTTGTGGAACTCTTACTACAAACTGATTCTTCCCTAAAACGCATGTTGTGTCCCACAATGTTCTTTTTTTCTAGAACTGATGATAGCACCTAACCCTATCCCCATAAAAGTCTAAATGTATTTTTGGGCAATAATCATATTCTGTATCCTTGTAATTTAATCAGTCGATCACTGGGTTCACCCACTCAACAGTAATAATCCATTGACCCTGTGGTTTCAGACTGGATCAATGTTATGCTTAAGTTTTGGACACCTGGAGGCCTTGTGTGCAAATAGGAAGAAACTCTTTTAACTTACTTTAGACTTGATCGATTTTTCCTCTGATGTGTTGATTACATTAGCAGACTGCTTTCCCTAGAAACCTTTGTCCAACAGCCTGCAGGCAATGAGCAGCATATGCTTAAGTTTCTTGCTGGAAATGGCATACTTAAGCCACTTGCTTGGGTATTTAAGGGTTTTCAGGTGTATTATGCAGTTCATTGGTCTCAGTCTGATTCACCTGCAGAAATCTTAGCTGAATGTGGCCTGACAAGTGGCAGCATAGACACTACTGCCTACCGTGCCTCCACTACTGATGCTGTTGGCCGGACACTTCAGAGGTTTCATACTGCTGTCTCTTTGGACATACAGATGTTCCAACCTCCAGCGCTCCCAGCTTTTCCGAAACTCCATCTGAACCTAACACAATCAAAGAAGGAAACAAAAGGAATGAATGTAGAACTAATCAGATCTTTAAATGATTCCATTAGAGAAGAGCAAGGAAAAAATAAAGAAACTATACTACTGAGAAAAGCTGGCAATGCTTTAAACCTGCAGTATTATTGCTTCACATTATCCAGTCATCTCATTTGTCCATTGTAGGGTATTCCATATTTAAAATAATAACAGCATTCACTTTTACTTGTAGAAATAAAGCTCTTTTATGCACCAGGAAATCTTATTTTCATTATTTTATTCTAAATTGTATTCAGCTGCAATACTGAATGTACTCTATGCCCTACCAATACTAACAATTAACTTGATTTTGCTTATGAGCCATGAAGTGACTGAAAAGACTGGCTTCCTGCTCAACACTGTCACCACAGGTATTCTTAAGAGTTCTGTTTTAACTTCTGGTTTGATTTAAACAGTGTTATGTCTTGGATTATTTTTGTTCTTTGAATATTTACAGGGTTTTTTGTTCCATACAAAAATGAAGATTTATTCAGAATTGAAAGACCAACAATGAAGCACATTAAAGACTGTACTTCCACCCACCCCACCCCTTTTTAAATAGCAATTACAATATCTCATTCCAGATACTAGTTTTTTTTTTAAAGCTACAAAATATGCTTATCCAGTCACAGGTTCTGGATTAAACTGTGTAACCTCTGTACTCATCTGGAAGTTTATCCAAGGTCTTGTAACTGCTAAACAAGAACAGAATTTGGATCTTCCTGTTCCGTGGGCAAAGTTCTTGCCACTTGACTGAAGTAAGAACCTCCATTAGCTTTTAACACATAAGGCAGAGGACATAAAATTGAACCTTTTTTTATGCTAGAAAAAGGCCAGAGTGCAACTACAGAAATCAATTCATTATGGTGTGTAGTTCAGCCTGGAAGTAAATTCACTATAGGTGGGTCACTGAAGTGAGCCTTCTCTGAGAGCTCCTTTTTGTTTCCTTTTAAGGGTCCAGTACTGACCACCAAGAGACTGAATAGGTTGATAGCAGTTCCAGCGCAGGCTTGTCATCATACCCAGGCTGCTGAAACCTTCATACTCTGAGGGAAACTTCCTAGGGAACCAGCTGCTGTATGTCTTCTCTGCTTGTTCATTGTGAAAAACTGAATCTGGGAGGCAACCCTAAAAAAGGAGCAAAGCCTTACATAACCAATTGTCTTCCCTTGGTGGTTACCTCTAGCAGTGCTTATCAGCTCAGGGCTACAGCCCTTGTACTGAATACTGTCCTAGTGGGAACCAGCTGCATCTCTGCATTTCTAACAAGAGGATCTGTCCCTCCGGTATCATAACAAAATGGGACAGAAGGAAAGATGCTGAGATAGAAGCTTGTGTTTTTACCATGATAACTGTGGGTCATTGTGTCAAAAGCTGCGCAAAGACATCAGAAAAAGCCAGTATGTCTAGCATAGCTTGGCGTAGAAGAATGAGGGAGAACAGCCTGATAAAGACAGAAAAGGAAACAGTGAAATGCAAGGACCATACTGTCTGCAGGAGAAGAACTGACCATATTACCACCCCAGTACTTGCTACCTTTGGTGGTCATGGAAAACAGCTGGTTTAATAGGCAGCACTGGGAAAAAGCAGTTGTAGACATTTACAGGCAGATCCTGAAAGAAAGCATGAACCTACTTACTGACAGAATAAGTCAATGAGTAATAGAAATGGGTATCTTGGAATCAGTCAAAGGGAAGAAATGAGTCTTCAGTCTGGCTGGAGATGACAGGCTGTATTCTAGAGCTACAATACAAATAGCCTGCGAGACTGAGATGAACTGAATGAGAGGACCTGAGCAAAGGCTATAGGAATGGATCTGTCTTAGGAATGGATGTGAATGACAGAATATTAGTCTTCTCTCCAGAGGTTAGGAAAAGGGTAAAGAACAGCTCTGCTGTCCATGTTGAACTGAGATTTTTGCCTAGATGGCTGTGAATAGGGAATTCAGGGTTAAGATTTATTTTGTAAAGAGGCAGCTCTTGAGCATGCAAGCAGACCTACTGATCTTTCAGTAAAATAATTAACCTAGTAATTTCCATGTGTGGATAAGATACCCCAGAAATAAGCTATACAGGGAAAAGGGAACCAAGAACAAAGCTCCCACGAGAAAGGGAATTATCGTGGTTTCAGCCCAGCAGACAGGGATGAAGGAAAATTTTTATGTAGAGTATTTTGAAAGAGAAAGGGAAGAGATATGAGAACCTGGAAAAGATGGTCATGGGGGTTAAAGGTGGAGAAGGCTTCTCACAGAGAGCAGCTGATTGGGCTTAATGCAGATAGTAGGCAAGGATGTTGAGAGTGTGGCAATGAATCTGGAATCTGATTGCAAAAAAGTTAAACCTTGGCAAAAAAGCATCTCAACAAATCATAGTGAAAGGAAAATAGGTCTGAAATGGGATGGAATGGAGCTGGAGGAGGAGTTCAACGGGTAGTCTGTATAGAGGATGAAAAGAGGGAAGATTGGGTAATAATTAAAAAAAATCAGGAGTTCTGGAGTCAGGACAGATTCTTTAAGGTAGAAGGGAGTGATGTGTACTTCCATTGTGGTAGGAAGGAGGCAAAAAGGAGAAGCAAGGCTACAGAGAATGAAACCGAAACCAGCTTAAACTAATTCTGGTGGAAAGAGGTAGCATCTCTGTTGTTTAGAATATTTCTTATAGAAAGCATCACTAACTGCAGATGAACTGGTCATATTAAGCCCATCTCATTTTGCAAAAAACATTGGTGATAACAGGCAATCTGATGAGACACTGCTGTTGGCCTCAGAGCAATATCAGAAAAAATCCAGAATCTTTCAGGTGAAATATAACTGAAATATGAACATATTTTAATGTTTTTCCATAAGTAGATACTAGAAAAGGACATTAATATCACTTCTAGCTTCATTTCTACTCTTGATCTGGCACAAGGACTTGCAAAAACTTTTCATTCTGTATGGTTAAGGAAAAAGAAAAGGAGTCAATGAGCCACAGACAAAAAATAAAAATATAGACCACATTGCAAACAAGGATAGTCTTTGGGCACGTATAGTCTGTCAGAAGAAAAACAGTTTCTCATTTAGTTTAGGAAAAATTTCTCATATAGTTTAGGAAAGAAATAGAAGAGACTCAACCTAATCAAACTCTTTACATGGATTTATTTTATGGATGCTGATGACTGGGCTTGAAAAAATCCTTCTCCCTTCTTCTAACAAGAGTTTGAACAAGCAAAATAATTCATCCTAGATTGTCTTCCAGCCTTCTGTGAAGGTGAGCACATCGTGGTTAGATTTTACAAAGTACATTACAAAAGCAAGAGACCTATATCAACAAGAGATTTGGCGGACCTCTTAGAAATCTGCGTAGGCTACTTCACAGTAAGTTCCCTCAAATGAAATAAGCCTACCTGTTTCAAGGTTTGTAATAAAGTTTGGGCTGTGATGTAACTTTGCCCTTGTATCACATGGAGGAAATTATTGGGCATTACTCATGAGAGGCCCGGCTGCAGCTGCACAAGGGATGTATGAGCAAAGGCCAAAGTGAATCAAAAGAAATACATGATGCACCAGCAGAGGGTGCTGCATTTCAGGACTGAAGTACACCTGTAAAGCTGTACAAGGGATTTGAAACAAATATTGTCTAATTCATGCTCGAGCAAAGCCTGCTGCTACCCACCTCTTACTTTTGTAAGCTGTACAATTAACACATTCACTTAAACAACATCTTACCCACAAGCTACAAAAATGAAGGCTCCTGCAGGGCTTAATTCAGGACACCTGCTGCTTTTCTGTTGACTTCAGCCTGGCCATGACACAAGTAGAACATTTTTCCATTGATTCCAATTCCTTGATGAGGCCTATCTCTCAATAGGTGATCTTGAATTACTGCGTCATGTTTAAAAGTAGATTTAGCATGACTGTAAAACACTTTGATGTGCATTAAACTTAATAATGGGCTGCCAAATTAATAGTGTTTGCTTCCCTTGAAAACCTGGCTGCTGACTGAAGGAATAATAATAATAATCACTTAGAAGGTAACATGAGAGATTCCTGCAATACTGAAATAGGGTAATATTCTTTCCCCCAACAGGGCTGGGGTTCAGCAGAAGCCATAGAAGATGGTACTTGCAATCAATTAACTCAAAGCCCTGGCTACACTTCTTCTGGGCCTGTGGGAGAGCTCACCACTCCATGAAGCTCAGTTTAAATGAGAGTGCCATGACATCTTCAAGTAGCTGGGCCACAGGGAAACCAAATGAAACTGAACTAAATGGGCATTAGCCAAGAGGACCCTCCAACCTCACCAGCCAGCTGAGCTCAGTTCTCAGAGTAAAATGGGCTCTACTCCAACATTCACCAATACAAGCAAGTAAGGAGCACTATGAGACAGATTAAGAAGAGCAGCTATAATTCTTAATAAAAGAAAAGCTCCAGCAGTACAAACTATACAATTGTGAGCAAGACAACTTGCAAGATTTCATGTCTGCAAATAGTGGCTCTAAATTATACTGCCTGAATTCCTTCCAACAACATTTTTCTGAGGACTTATCCTGTGTACCTATAAAAAAGTAAAAGTCCTGAGCAAGGACAGTTTAGCAGTTCAAGACCATTTTTAATTTCCTTTTCCTATAGTGAATGCTGATAAGGCAAATTGGAACAGCTAGCATCACTCTTACCTCATTATTGATGAAACAGTAGAGAACTGCAACCATCAGCCCCTGAAACCAAGAAAAACCAGAAAAGCAGTGAGCACAGCAGTTGCCTTGCTTTGCCAAACAAACTTGCAGGGGGCTAGAGGCTCTACACTGGCATGTCCCATATAAGACTGAAAGATGGAGACAATTTGTGGTCCCTGGCAGCTCCGATGGCAGAGGAGAGGTTTGACAAAACTATGTCTCTGAAAGCACACAGGATAAAGGAGTTAATGTTTTCTTGAACCTGTTATTTTTTTCTGAAGATTCATTTTCCCTTCTTTTTCCTTACCTGGTTTCAAGTTATAAACAATTCATAAGTGAACAATTCATAGGGATCTTAAATACAGCTCTGTGCTTGATAAACAGGAAATGAGTGGGTGATCAGGGAAACTAGAAGAATAACGATTCCCTTAGACAAGGAGACTCTTTTAAAAAGGCCTTACCTAAGACAACAGCTAAATAAAAATCACAGTAAACCTACATCCTCCTCACATGCAGTTACAGCTGTAGACAGCTACCTTTCACAGCACAGATTTTCCAAGCAGTATCAGAAACACTGGAGAAAGCACAAAATTTGCTTTCAGTGATGCCAGTATACAAGTACAGGAAATCATAATTTCATTATTGCCTTGAAGTGTCCCATAGGAAGTAGATATTCATAGATGGGTAGCAATACCACTTTATTGTAGTATATTTAAGACACTGAAAATAAGTGACACTATCATCTAAGTTGGCTACTAAAAATTAGTCCTCATACTTTCCCTTCCACTGTCATAATCCTGTAATATCCAATGCTAAACTGAGAAATACAAAGAACAGGGAACATGCAATGAACAAGAGAGAAAACAAACAACAGTAAAAAAATATCTTATGCACATGGGCACAGTGTGAGTACTACCTGGAAGGAAGCAAAGGAGAGCTCAGTAAAAAGTTTCGCAAAGCGCAGCATCCCTCTGGCATGCTCATCAGTAATAAAGGCAAAGATGACCTCATGAGTCCCCAGCAGTGGGATCAGAGTCAACGTAGACTTAGCCAGCCTAAGATCACAAAGAAAGAAAAAAACAATGCCACTGAATAGATCATTCTTGATCCCAATGATCACTGGGAGCCACTGTTTTTGCTTTCTGCTTCTGACACACTGTCAACTTAGGTAAGTCACTGCACCACCTTGTGTTGCAGGGTCCTCCTCCAGAGGCTGCAGAAAAAAAAAAATCCTCAAAATAACCTTAGTAGGTTTCAACATGCCACTCCACTGCAGACCACTTACTGCTGAGAGCAAAGCTCTGTATTCAGCTACTTGCTATATTTCACCTGGAAAATCTTGTTCCAAACTCAGGAGGTGGCCATGTGCTTTCTTGTACATGAGATGTCTTCTTGTGTACCCTCTTCCCCACCTGTAAGTGGGAAAGAGGACCAAAACCTACTTTGTTGACAGCCTGAAAGAAATAATCTATCAGTTATTGGTATCTTTTAAAAATACCTTGGCAAAGGGAGGAGTACTTGCTCCTCCTTCCCACACCTGAGGGATGTTAAATTTTCAAAACACTGTAAATAACTGTAATTGCAGAAGACGTTGTAAAAGCAGTTAAACTGTCTTAAAAGTGAGCGATCACTTCATGATTTAAATGGCAAGTTCAAAGACACAGCTAGCAAAGGAAAAAAGACAAACTAACCTGAAATAAAACATTTTTCAGCTGTGAGAGAGCAATGCTCAGGGATACAAACAGAGGAAAACATTCACAAGAATCATCCTATCTCTTTTGATAGACATACATGCTAGCCACCCAACAGGATAATGAAAGATAACTGAGCCTCACATGGGAGTTTATAGGGCTATCCTGGGCCAAAGAAACTATCAACATCTCACAACAACATGTTTTGAGACAATTTGGTAGATACAAAATCACTCAACTCGCAGGGCTGTCAGTAGATCTCATGTGCCCTAAGTCTGTTGGCTGCTATTCTGAATCATGTAATCATTCAGATTGGAAGGGACCTCTGGAAGTCTCTGGTCCAACTCCAGTTCATAGCAGGTTGATTACTCAGGGCTGTGTCCAGCCAAGTTTTGAATATCTCCAAGGTCCTCCACAGCCCCTCTAGGTCTCTCTTCCAGCAACCAACCACACTCACTGAGGTTTTTTTTCACCTCTGACATGCAATTGGAATTTCTCTTGCTGTAGCTTGTGACCTCTGCCCCTTGTTATTTCATTATGCACCTCTGAAAAGACTCCATCTCCATCTCCTGTATAACCACCATTAGGCAGCTGAAAACTGCAATTGCCACCTCATTCTGTCACCTGGTCTGGCCCCTGAAATAGCTTGGTGCAAAACTGATACAAGTCCCACGCAGTTGGAGGGTCACACTGTCTTTCTTGAACTGGGGAGCCTCAACCTAGACATCAGAAGCAGTCTCACAAGTGCTGAATGGAGGGGATGGTCATGTCCCTTTGACCTTCTGGCTATGCTCTTGCTAGTGCAGCCAAGGATGCCGTCAGCCTATGCTGTCACAAGGGCACACTGCTGAATCATTGTTCTCCAGCATTCCTGGGTCTGTAAAGTTGCTTTCTCCCCAGCCAGTGGCCATTCTGTACTGCTGCATGGGTTTATTACATACCAAGTGCAAGACTTCTGTCAGCCCACCCATTGGCCTGCCAATGTCCTGGATACACAAGGACCGAGGGCTGGTGAATCAAAGCAACTATTGAAATTGAGCAGTTTACACATACAGATAAGCAGAAGTGAAGATCTCTAGTGGATCTAGGCTGACCATTGCATTAGCAGTGGGACTTGTTTAAACGAGCAGCTTAGTGGCAAGTCTTGTGACGGAGGCTCTGCTCCACCACCATCTGCCCAAGATAAGAGGTAGAAGTAGGAGGCTGACACTGAATTGGCTCTGGACACACTACTTGCGTAAAAAAATGGAGTTGTGTAGGTGTACAGCAATCCCCTAGCTTATTTAATGAATGCTAATTGTTCTAGATGGGATATTTGGAGAGCTCTGCCTTAAACAGGAAGCCATATAAAGTCCTATGAAAAGGCTTCCTGGGTAATTAAGACCTCCCTAAAAAAAAAATCCTTTCCCTGAGCAAGGGGAGAAGTTTCTCCACAACTCCAGTCCTGCAGAGAAAAGGGATTTGCCAACATAGTGAACAGTGAGCTCTCTCTCTTCATCAAATGAATGAGCAGTAAGAGACAGGTGAAGGAAACACTGGCCTGAGAGCAAACCACTTTTCTCCTTTCTATACACAAATGTATCTAAGCTAGTGACTTTCTAGGGTACCTAGACTAGTCCTTGTTTAAAACAACACATTCTAGCATATAATTTCTGTCTTCACTCCAAATCTTTTCCACTGTCTTTGAGCAGAAAAGAAGGCGGGACAAAAAATTCTGATACAGGAATCTCTGTCTACTGGTCTTGTTATCACCAGAAGCATACCAACGAACTGAACTCTTTTGGGTAAAAGACTTCCCCAAAGCTTCTGGCTATAATCACCAACCTCCAGGCAGACCACCAAGACCATAGTCTTCATCAGTGAAGAAGGCTGTGTTGCTGGGTAAATCCTTTTCTGATAAAGCCTTTCTGTTTACACAGCAGATTTTTGAACATGCATCATGAAGAAATGAATGAACATGCATGTCTGAGAAATGGCTCACCTGCATCAAACCTTCCTGCTGCTTGCAAAAGTCAAGAGGGCAAGGGCTTTCTCCCTTGACAGAGTAAATTTACAGTCAGAATTTTAAATGGCTTCAAGCCATCAGAACTGGCAAATACCACCTTTGTCAATCCATTCCTTTCATGTACCTCCTTGCCTACTTCCATTTTGATGGGCATGAAAAGTGTCAGACCACCATATGACATACCTGCATTTTATGTCAGTTTTGCACATCAGATTAGCCTGTAGTTTGGAGATGATGATGCATATAACTCTGATAAAGATCAGGAAATTTACCTGGAGAAATGAAAGAAGGATTTATATAATTATCAAGAAACATATGTGCATAAGTGTTCCAAAAAGCTGGTTTGTGTATGCATGTGTAGGTCCCTGTGCATCCTGCTACTATGCAGCTACAGAATTTGCCATGGAAATCAACTCCTTGCTAAGGAACTGCACTCTAAATACATCCTCAGTGAGTGCCCAAGTCACCTTTGAAAACGCAGGCACTTAACTAAACAAAGCAGGGGAGCTTACCTACATCTCTGGGGAGTGAGACACAGTAAAGGTGTGGGCTGGCCCATTTGTCTTGTCTGGAGTTCTGAGACTGACACAGTATTGTGGCTGCAGAATGTGGCATTTCTCCACAATACCACACAATTTGTTTCTCCTCTGTAGCCCAGTACCTGGAACATTATCTTCTGCCTTCCTGTACCACCTGCCATAGCTTTCTGCACACAGGGGAGTTCACTGGATTGCTGTGGCATACTGTTTCATTATCATGTGCTGCTGCTGCAACATGACAATGAATGGCCAGATTAAACAAATAAAATGTTAGTTGGGAATTCCAGTGACAGAAACCAATTTGGTTTCATAAAATCACATTTCTGAATGAAAATGTCAATACCCTCAAAGGTTATTAGCCTTTGGACATGCACAACAGCCATGTGCACATCTGCTTTTTGTATTATATCATGTCTTGTTCTCCTGGAAATCTGCCAGCTTGCTGCACGTGCCCCATACTCACCCCAATGGCGATGAGAATGGGCAGTCTGATGATTAACCAGTAATTCATGTTATAGTTTCTGGTCCAGCAACTAGGAAGATGGCAAAAAGAAGGGGACAAGAAGAAAAAACTTCAGTACATTACTAAAATCTCCCGCTTTCATTCTGTCACAGCAATGCAGATGGAAAACAATATTGAGGACTAGATACCAGGAAAGCACATCATGCTGACATGGAAACAGATGCAGTTGCTTCCTAGAAACACTGAATGCTTTGTACTATTGCAGCTATCATAATCCAACTGGGTACTACTTGCTGGCCTTTCTTGCCCACTAATGGCTAGCTCTCCTCCACAATTTGCTATGAATTATCATCAGTTAATTGTGAAGATTTACTCCATTAAAAACAAGGTCAAATTTGTCATGTGGCTGAAAGGAGATGGGGGGGGATCTGTTTGAGTCAGACCTTTCCTGCGTGGTTCCTATCCTCCACTTTCTGCATTATTTTTTATTGCTCTTCAGTCTCCAGTGTCAGGTCATCTTATTATTTAACTGTTAGCTCCTTATCCCATTACCTACCATCACTTTTCTTGTATCAATATTTAGATCAGTCATCTGTTTTATTTGTCCTTATTTTCAAAAAGGACCTACTAATTTCAACCAGGAGAAAGCAATTAAAGCAGGGAACTCCAGCTCCTTCAGCGCATGTGTACAGGTTTCAGGCCCAAAGGGAGTTTTAAAACTTAGAAGCAAGTAAAATCAAAGATGGGAGCGATAGTTCCCAGCTTTTGCTGGCCAGCTGAGCCCTCTGCCAAGTAAGTAACATGCTGCAGGCAATATAATACCTCACTCTTCCCATTAGTCTCATTTTAGCTTTTTAAATTCCTGTGACCTTGAGCAATATTGGAGAACAATCTCAAGAAAAGTGATCCCTGAAAGCCACAGTTTCAGACCACTGGTTCAAAGTGAACTTTACACTGCGGGGTTTGTACATCTAGTTTTTTTAAGTCTCACCCTGGCCACAGCCAGCCACCACCAACTGTATGATGGGCCATGTGTGTGTACAATGGCCCGGGTGTTGGGGCAGCACTCATATGCCACTTCCCTTGTTGCTGCAGAGACAGCATTCTTAATATTTCTATGAAATAACTTTGTTAGCCTCCTGACATATTGCTCAGCATTACTCAAAAGCAACAGTCATCAGCAAAGCCAACAGACATAAAACTATGAAACACCACTACAAAAAACAGAGGTTCCTTCACAAAACAAGTTTCTCTTCATCTCCAAATCTCATCTGCCAAAACATATATACGCTCAATTTTCCTTAAGGTTTCTTAACAGGCCTATGAAACTTCAGCTTGGGTGATGTTAGTGGAGAGTAAACACTCCCCAACCTTGTAATGGGACAGTCAACCTGAGAGAAACCAGCAAACCGTGCAGCACGTGGAAGAGATCCATGCTACAACAACACACCCACATGTGCTCACATACTAGAGAGGAAAGTGAAGCACCTTGGCTGTGGCAATTCCACCTTCCCCTGCAGATACTACAAGCCTGAGAAGGGCTCAGGATTTCATTTTTCCTTTCAGTCTCAGTTTAATGCATATAACAAGCATATTATTGCAACCAGCAGCTCCACAACCTACAATTAATTGTATGTTAGATACCAGAGAAAAAGGTGTGCATATTGTGCGCAGCCAGCATACCTGAGCTGCAGTCTGAGTAACAGAAGAACTTAGTTGGTACGTGTGATTGGGAGCCAGCTTCATGGAGCCTTTAAAATTAATTTTATTTGAACCCCTCAAGACCAGCTGGATAATAGGCATGGCTGGAAGCGGAGTTCTAATTTTCTGACTAGCTGCAGTGGAAGCAGAGGCAATTTTAAAATTTCCTGATAATGACAGAGGCTGAGAAATGATTCTTTACATTAACTCTGCTACATTTCTCTGTGTATTAATTTGCTTCCTGTGGCATACAATAGTTTTAGCTACTTTTAAATTTATATAAATATGTGCAGTAAAAAAACCATTACAGCCCAATTAAAGTGTCACAGCTATTAAAGTGCCCAGAAAATAAAGTTGATAGACCTGTACATGATTTCTTGTCCATTTGTGCTTTCTGGGATTGCCACACTGATAAATACACCAACATCTATTGTGATTGGGATCTATCCCTGCAGTTTGCTCAGCACCACTCAGAAGATGCTTGGCAACTAATAGCTTCAGAGCCATGAATGGAGAATTGGTCCAGTGAAACAAATTCTACTGGTAAATTTCTGCCTTTGCTTAGCAATCTGGTATGTTTTTTCTAAAAATGAAAATACTAAATTTTTGCCTTGAAGCTGAATTGCTCAATTTTTAAAATATTTGTAGGCTGGCTGTCTTGCTCCCATAATTAATTGCAGATAGAAACAAAGATGTGTAAGTATCAGCTCTTTTAGGAACAGTCTAATAACTAAGAAGTACAGCTTGCCTTTAATTTTACTTGTAATCTAGACAAAGTCTTTTTCAATAGCTCACTTTTTAAAACAGCAGCTGCTTTCTAAAGGAGTTTACACTTGCACAGGTAGGGGAAGAAGGAGCCAGTCTGCAAGTCTTGCAGGCTTCAGTCCTTAATTCAAAAGGCTATGTTCACAGGACTGCCTCCAATTCCCAGCCCTGACCACATTTACTTCCAGTCATTCCTCATAGCCAGGGAAGTAGTTAAGTCACAAATGAAATTTAGAGCCTGCTGCACATCTATGGTGACAGCGCTATGGCAAACAGCATGAAAGATATCCCTGGCTGTTCCAGCAAATGCCCGCCCAAGGCACAGAAATCTTGCCTTTCAGAGAAGCTGCTACATGTGGTTATTTATTACTGTATTTTACAAATATTTATACAAGATTTAGAAAATTCAATAAGGTGTAAAATTGCCCCTTTTAAGGTCTGCTGAAGGCAGTGAGTGACAGTTTTCCTTAGTAGAAAACATAAATCAGCTCTGAGCACTACATAATGTAGGAGGCTCAGCATAAGCACTTTGAATACATTTTCTACATCAATGGGAAGATATGTCCACAGAATGTTGCCTGTTCAGAAGCCATGTTTTCTCTATACCTGTTCCGGTAATTTCAACAAAACTTGCAATACATCAGTACAGCCACAATCTTGCTACAGAATATTATCGAGTCAACCTTGAAAAGGAAAGTCAGAAAAAACTAGCATTTTTTAAGCCAGAAAAGGCAGCTTTGACTGAACTTGTTCAGTACTATGAAAGACACTAAAAAAACCCCAGTTCTTAATACTCACGAACACCGGAAAAAAGTCTGGGGGTGGCTCTGACTACACCGAGTTTTCACATTACAGCATCTCTCCAGCAAGGATTGTGTCTGGGGGAAAAAAAAAGATGGGGGGAAAAAAAAAGAAAAAAAGAAAAAAGGACCCACGACAAAAGTGCTGGCTGGGTTGTTGGGAAACTAAGTAAGAGGAAGACCCAATAAATAGTACATTTAGAATAAAGAGGAAATAGCATAAAGTTATTTATTTAATCACAAAGAAATCTACCTAAATATTTCCAGGCAGTCACTGTCACTAAGAAGAAGAAGCCACTTTCTTCCCTTTTGTTTTTTAAAAAACAAGCCAACAAACTACAATGCTATTTGGTACACAAAGCATATATAAAGGCAATTTTTCAGAACAGCCACTAATGTAAAGTGGACAAAAATATTTTGTGTTTTGCAGCAGTCTTGTATGTGGTATAGTTGACTTCAGCAAGACTAACATAAGCAGACAGAGAGTGAGCGTTTATTTTAAGAAGATCTAAATAATGGAAGCTTAAACAAGAACAGGCAATCACAGTCTGCTGCTAGACGTAAGCTAACTACTACAAATTGCAGGCAGAATCCTGCAGGAGGTTTTTGCCTTCCTCAGAAGCACAACCATAAAGGCTACTGCTAAAGGCACGGTATCAGGAGCAGTCTTGGTTGGGTATGATGACTTCTACTGTTGATAATGTAACCACAGACAAACAAAACATACCTTTCCTTGACCTGCAAAAAGATAGATTCATTCAGACATGCAGAAAGTTCTGATCAGAAAGAAACATATGCTCCTTTCTTAAATGTTATGTGAGACCTTCAGACAAAACAGAAGCAAGTATGTGAGGTTTAAGCACCGTGCCAAAGCAAACCACACTAAACAGAAAGCAAACAACGACCTGCTGGTGCACACATACAGCACAAATGAGGTAGCTAGAAAAATCAGAACTAAACCAACCCCTCATCTTCATAAAGGTACTTGACAGTTCCCCAGAGGATAACAAACAGCATTGGCACACCTGGGAATAAAGGAGACAAGGTTGACACTGACATTAAGAGACAGGGAAAAACAGAGAGAAGGACAAACCCCCCACATAATGACAAGCAACATAATTAACTGGTGGCAGGGTTGCAGCTCCTGCCCAGCACATATGGCTGTCAATGGTGGGAGGATTCTAACCTGCAAGTAACTAATGCATGTAACTCACTTTGCTTGGGCCCCCAGTTAGCTCCTAACAGGCATGAAAACTGAACAATAGACCATCATCCCCATATTTGGTATATGCCAGCTTTTCCATGGAAAGTTTCACAGAGAGGCCAAGGGAATGAAATTTCTGGAAGCTCTGCTAGCCTCTATATTCACGCCAGAGAGGAGTGCAGTGTGCTCTGACCCAAGCCTTTCCATCCACATTTCTGCCTGTGGGTCAGCTACACTGTATTCAGGCAGCACCAAGCTCAGCCTGCCTCTTGGCATCAGGCTGGAGCACACTCAGCCCCACGTACCCCCAAAGGCAAAGGAAAGCATGGGCACACAACAGATAGCAAGTGTGACGGTCTGACAAATTATAGTCAATGTCTCAAACATTCGTTAAAGAACTTTGGTGGAGAAAATGGCCTCTGTAAAAACGCTGGAGTTTTGCAAACAGGACAATGTAGCTGGAGGAGAGGGCCCCACGGAGGGTGGGACCGCACTTCTCCAAAGCCACAGTTCCTTATCTTGAGTAACCAGGAGAAGGAGCACAGTGTATGCGCCCGGAGGAGGGGGCCCCATGGAGGATGGGGCTGTGCTTCTATCTTAAGTGGTCATGCCAGCAGGGAAAGAGAGGCAACT
The DNA here is from genome assembly GCA_026212715.1 of Elanus axillaris. Taxonomy (NCBI): domain Eukaryota; kingdom Metazoa; phylum Chordata; class Aves; order Accipitriformes; family Accipitridae; genus Elanus; species Elanus axillaris. The sequence goes on along the minus strand of JANZLQ010000057.1, from coordinate 1,006,796 downwards.
CTGCAATGAACCCCCCCCAAAGCTCACCAACCAATTCCAGAGAAGCCTGGGAATGTGAACTGCGCATGTCGAGACCACCAACTAACACATCATAAAAGAGGGGAGAACAAGGTCTCAGCGCAAGCCCTCCAGAACTGGATCTCTACGCTGGCTGGACCAATGCTGGACCCAGGACTGGTGAAACTCTTTTCTTATCTCTTTCTTTCTTTCTTTCTCTCTCCCTCTTTTTCTTCTCTCTTTTCCACAGTCCCTACACCTCATCCTTCTAAACATAAACTGTTGACCAAGTCTGAGACGAGGAGCGGATCCAGCTGTCCATGGGCTCCTCTTTGAGAAGGAGTCCAGAAAGCAAGGGGGTCTGCCCTGAACCTCGTGACTCAATGGGAGGGCTCTCCTTCTGACAGTTTCATGTTGCTTTTTCTGCTCCTTTTTCTACACCTCCCTTCTCTTTTCAAACAGTGGCTTAATGACATGTTGCAAGGTTCATATTGATAAGCTCACCTGTACGTGGGCAACTTTAGCTAGGTTGAATAGATGTTGATTGTTGTTTGAACTCCCCTGGTGTCATTTCACCTTAATTCTGACAAAGGAAATCCATGAACCTGAGTCGCTCCAACTTTGGGACGCGACAGCAAGTGTGCTCAGTCCTCCCATACAGAGAAGTCCCAAGTTTGGGCTGCGGTACTGGCATGGACTTGAGCGGCTGCAGCAAATAGAGCAGATGTATCTGGTCTTGGGAAGAGGTTTGCTCCTATGCTTACCTGACAGTGCATGTGCTACAGTTGGTCAGTTTATCTGGGGTGTAAAGGGAGAAAAGCCAAATAAGCTGGCAGTCATTACTTGCTGTACAATGTCAAAAGCTCTCCAATTAATTGATTTCATTTATGAAATGCCTAGGTCTTGAAAAATAATTTTAAATTGCAGCTACCAACCAATACTCAGTACAGGGAATGCCCAAGAAGCCCACAAAGAAGGAAAGCACATTGAGACTCAACAAGCAGGATGAGGAATTTCTGCCTAAGGATGAATCAAGATGGTGTAATTTCTCTGTGTACCTCCTTGGACAGTATCCAGTGATGTATGTACGTTGTATAGGAAGGGCAACATTTAATGTGCTTTGTTATTCCATTCTTAAGAACCAATTTGATAGGGACCATAAGAACATCAGCATGCAATAGTAAGCACTGCGCAGTGCAAATACACAGTTCCTGACAGCAGAAGCCACAGGGAAATCAGTGATCTCTTGCAGTCTGAATATCTACAAGGAGTATCTATAGTGGGTATTATCAGTAAAAACCTTCTGTCTTGTTGTACTGTATTCTTTCTCTAATATTAGAACAGCTAAATACTACAGGCACAAAAGACAAATTATTCTCCTTAATCAGTTAAAAAGAAAAAGAGAATAAAGAGCAGCAAGAAAAAAAATACCAATAATTAGAATAATAGCAAAGATAATGAACTGAGTTAGATTATTGGGGCAAGTGACTGAACATGTTCCATGGATGTACTTGATAACGAGTGCACAATATTTTGGGAGCAAAGGTACTGAGAACTCCATGCTGCTTTGATAGTGGCATAAGAGATTAAGAACAGGCTCATTACAAATCACTTCCAAACACAAATGAGCCTTTGATTCAGAGAAACTAATTATAGTTTGAATTATTCCTTTCTTGACTTTGCTGAGAATTAAGACATCTTAATATGAAACTTACAGGATAAGACACGAACACTGGGAGCACAAAGGCTGTGTCAGGGCAGGGAACCCGTATATTGAGTGATAACAATAATGATTTTTGGATATCTCCTTCTTCTGGATACGTCAGAAATCTCTCCATATTTAATCACATTACTTGACATTTGAATTGAGAATCTGATATTAGTATTATATTTCAAAAGAGCCTAACTAGAGAGAGGCTGGTATTATTGAACTTCATCAGTATCCTGCTATGCAAATGTTATATAAATTAATAGGCAGCGTGTACAAGGTGACCTGTTCAACATCCTCTTCCAACTTCCACTTGTGATGCAGGCCTCTGGTGCCTTAGTGTTGCAACACCATCAGTTACGTTATTTTCCATGCTAGCAATACACATTTAATCTGAGACACAAAGATTTAACAGTGCAATACATACATGTAAGCTTTGAACATCAGTGCAAATTCTACATGCATACCATCTGACATCTACCAAATTCACAAAGTTTTGTCCTAAAGAAATGGGTGGCTCTGAAAACTGTCTGGGACACACTCTCAGCAGATAGGAATGCATCCAGTTTTACAAAGCCCTAGTCAAGATCTAAAGAGGAGGCTGCCCCAAGAACTTTCCCTAATCCACCTCAAAGTCTGTAGAAGTCATTCACAACAGCAAAAAAGCAAGTCTGCAGCAACTGCAGTAATTGTAGTTCACAAGGATCACTGAGGCTCTCCATAGATTAATTTACAATCCTGATACCTAATTAACCTGCATTTACTGGCACAAATGCAAATATTATTCTGGTTACTTTACTCAGTCAAGAGATGTTTGACTGACTTGAGCAGGCAGTGGAAACAAACTGTATACAGCTCCTTGAATAAACTCTACAGATGACTAACATTCATTAACAGAATCAGCATTGTATTCCAGTCCTGGGCTCCCAACATGCAGCTGTTTTGGTGCATATGCGTTTCAGTCCTACACCTGTTTCTCTTGCTGCTGCTATTCAAAGAGTATCAATTATCTGAGAAAAAACGGCACCCATTTATAGGATGTACTTTAAAATATAGGCTGAACTCTTCCTGGTTTTGCTCTTTGTCATACAGAAAGCTCTGGGACTGATCTTTTCCCAGATTAACTAACCACAGAAAGGTTTCTGAATTCTGGAAATGGTAACATCTATTTTTCTCTGTACTACATCACTGCTGAAGATGCCAGAAACTGCAACAGCCTGCTCATATTAGCTTCTGACATGTTAATTCTCTCAGGCTGATAACACCAAAATTCTTTGAACACTACATGTCAGTTATGAAATTTGTCAAGTGTACTAGAAAATAAGCATGCCTACAGCTCAACTAATAAAGTTCAACTTCAAATGACAGGGGGCAGGGCATCTGAATTATAGGCTGCTATAACAATACATATTATAGATGATGAGAAAGTAATGGAACTGCCAAACCAACATCTTAACACCCCACTGCATATATAAGCAGCATGACTTATTTTCACTCTAGCTTACATATTCTACACCTAGTCAGGTATCTGCATAGTAAGAAAAAAAAAGTTGGAAAACCAGGCATTATCCCAAATAATAATAGGATGAGGTAGGTTTGAGAAGGAAGCTGTGAGAAATTCTGCACAGGAACCACCATTTGGTCGACATTTTCACAGCGCTCCACTGTCCCTAATGAGCAGAGAAGAGAGCAATTTGTGGAGCTGCCAGTGGAAGTTACCATGTCCTAATAACAGCATGTAGAAATCAGTCTCTTCATTTAATGGGTCTGAGATATTTTGGTAACAGAACAGGAAAGCTCAGGCTTGTTCTGGAGTACGCTAAGTAGCAGGTACCGTGAAAGGTGTCACCGGGTGGTGCTGTTTCATGCCAGCTTCTTTCCCTTACCTTGAGGTGCAAGGTGTTCATTCTTACAGACACACGGTATTTCTAGCTTTGCATTGTATCACATTTTACATAAAGGCAATTTCAGGGAAGAAAGATGTATGAGGAGCAAGAGGGGGGCTCCCCTCATCCTCACGCGCTGATTAGAGATTCTTCTTGAAGTAAATTTGTCTCTGTAGGGCCAGAGCACTGCCATTCTGACGAGATCCTTAAATAAGGACATATTCTGAACACAGCATTTTTGGATTGATGAGTTTGTGTAGAAGCTCATATTTCAGATGACATCACTGTTTTCCATGTGGTGAGAAGTTCAACCTCCAGGACAATCAGGCGCACAAACCAGAATGACCCTACTGCTGCCAGAAGAACTCTGATCCTCCTCTGTCTCTCAGAAACCATCCAGGGTGGTGCGACTTGATCAACTGCTTGACATATGAATGGAGGAAGTATGTGATGAGGAAATGAAAGGAGTGATAAACATGTCTACATGTAGAAGGACTAAGAGCACTGAAGATGTGAGAATAAAAGATGAAATGTTTTTCTTTCTAAGAAAGGAAAAGCATGAAAGAGTTTAATCCAGAAGACAAAAAGTGAAGAGAATTAAGAGAAACACCTGACAGATGTATTTCCTACCAAGATCAGTCTGGACACAAAACCTATTCTCACATCCTTTACTGAAACACAGTTTTCATTTGAAAACAGACAAGAAGTGGTCAGCGCAATGAATGCATCCTGTTGCTGCTACACTGAGTTCATACTGGGGGCTTCAGAAGGAAGGTTTCTTTCTGGCTGTGTTCCAGTCAGATCTTCCTCGCAATCAGGATGTGGATTTTGACACCCTAGCCAGGCTTCCTGCCTTTAATAGCTTCATTCCCTCAAAGTATTCTTCCTTAGGGCAAGTTTGGATTACCAAGGCTTGGAAGGAAGGGGATTATTTATTTTTTATGGCAGTTACCCTGCTGCAAGTGCAGCTGGGTGTAAAATTGCCACAGAAGCTCAGAGAACATTTAGCTTTTTATTAACATTTTCACTAACATTTATTAACATTTTCTTCTTAGCCTTTAGTGCTGAAAATTGTCTCCTGTCATTCTTCCCGCCTGGATGTCACACACAGTCACTGTGGGATATTGCTGCTGTTTCCCCACTCTTCCCTCCTCCCTGCTTCTGAATGTGAACAGGTCCTTTTTCCACTGAAAGCTGCTGAAAGATGCATACAGCAGCACTACAGTATAAACTGCTCTTCTTCAGAGACCACTTTATACAGCACTGACACATCTGCTTGAAGTCAATGTCAAGCTCAGCCACTCTTCGCTTGGGCTCAGACACAATGAACACTGAGCTGGTGTTCTGGACACCCTTATTAAGACCAGTCTGCATATCCCGAGAAACAAACAAAACAAAAAGGTAATCAATTTAATCTCTGTAGTGATGTTGTTTTCTTTCCCCCTTCTGCAAATGTTTTGTTCTCTCTAGAAGGTCAGATCTGTGGTCAAGGATTTCTGTTATGCCAGAGGAAGGAAACACCAGGTACCAGCAATGTGTAGCAATAGATTTTTTTTTTCTGCAAGTGATAATGACTCTCTCAATCAACATCCTGTTTAGCTGCTGTTGTGCTGATCTCCACACTGAAAGGAAAAACTCACCTACCTGCTCTGCCATTAGCCTATTAAGAATTTTGTTTGTTGATGCTGTTAGTGTTTCTGCTTTCCCCCCACCCCCCATCAGCTTTGAAAATGGCATGAACCATAGTTTTTTCTGTAGGATATGTGGAACTCAGGGTTGACACAAATGTATGAAAGTCTGCTTTTACGAAGAAAAAGAAGATATAAGCAACACATTTCCCACATTAAATGAAATAGGAAAAATTTAACACTGCCATCTCAAAGCCCAATATGGCATAAAATCTCAGCAAGGAAGTGGCCATTGCAGGAATACAGTTACCTCACAAGTAATCAGGAAGGTTTATAAAATCCTATTAATATGCATGAGGTCAATATAAGTGACTGTCAATTTCTAAAACCACATTGGTTTCTTAGGTCTGTCAAGTTTTATAACTTTTCTACCTTTTACAAAGTATAATAACACAAGATAAAAAGATTTTTCCCCTTATAAAACACTTCCAGCAGCAAGAATAATTACTCATTTGAACTGATGCTAAATGGACTGCTGTCTAATAACATTATGAACTGACCTGAAATTATCACATAGCAAAAATATATTTGGGAAATATTAATTTTTCTTTACACTCCTCACTGCTAACTTCCTAGGAAAACACAGACTGAGTATGCTATCTTTTACATGTTTCTGTTTGAAAAGCAGGTTTACCCCTTCCATGTTTTGAATTGAGATGAAATGATAATGTTAGACATAAAATGGAAGAAGTACTTTATTTACACAACTACGTGGACTTTTTCCTGTTATAACAAAATATAGCGCTATTTAATATAGCAGTTGGATAGAAATAGGTATTGGGACATTTCTACCTATTTGAGAGCTGGCCCTTGCATTACAGTTTTGCTTGGAATTACCCGAGGAAATAATTTGCTCTAGTTTCTCCTTTGTTCTGAGACCTGTTGTTCTTTGAAAGGAGTACAACAGGGCAAACACCATGACCAGGAGTATCTGGAAACACTCAGGTGGACAAAAACCTTGAGGAGAATACACAGTTTTATTCATATGTACATTTAAGAGAAATATAAGTGCAAACATATGTGATCACATGGGGCATTGCAGAAGGTAGTCAGACAGCAAAAACAATATGTATGGTCTGTAAGTGATCACAATGTTCAGTTATAATTAGAAGAAATAACATGAAATGACTAACACCCACTAAGTTTGTGAACAATATGTATATGAAATCTTAAAACATACATATTCATCAAAAGATGAGTAATGAACAGGTTAAAAAATTATCCAGTAAGAGGACAATTCATTAACAGAACAAAAGGCCAGGGTATTGAATCAGCTCTACACAATTAAATAGATATTTTTGGTTTAATCCAGCTTTATTTTTACAGTTAATAAACTATTTCAAAGAGCAGGACTCTCAGCTCAAACATGCACCTACTGTCTCTCTCAAGCCTTGGCATTATGCTGAGGCTATCATGCTGCTCAAAATAAAATAAATAAATAAATAAAATCTTCTAAGCATTGCATACAGCAGAAAGGTACCAGTGAGGGACCTGAGCACCCAAAAAATGGAATCACCAGTGAGGAAACAAGAAAGAGTGGAAAAGATCTTTGTATCTTTCCACTTATTAGCAAAGACACTGGTATAACTAATCTGGGAGCACTGAAACAGCAGATGCTTCTGCATTTGATGGTGGAGAATTATTGGGGTTTGCACATGCAGCCATGGCTGGAATAGCAAGAAACTGTACAGATGAGGGTTGAATGGCACGGGCAGAAATTTTCTAGGAAGCTTGGATGAAACCCATACATCCAGTGCCAAGTTCTGGCATTGCCACTCAATTCCACAAACTCATCCAGAAATTAAATATACAGTAGCAAAACTTCCATTGTAAAGGAAGAGCAAAACCAAAATAGCGTCTTCTGTTTCTGCCTTCTGCTTTTGCAAGAGACAAACTCTAATTAGAAGTGATTCAGATCAAAACTATCCTATCCCTTACTTATAAAACAACACAATACCCTCAGGATTTGGCTAGATATAATTGTGCCTCAATTTTCTTTCCATTTCCTTTCATGACCTCAGTCAGTGCTTCAGGATAGCTAGCTCCCCCATTCTTTTTTTTTTTTTTTTTTAATAATTGAGGGTATGGCTATTCATAAAATATGATTAAAACCTATATAGTTCAAGTGTTATACAAGATGCTGTTGCTTTTGCTGCGTGTCCTATATAAAACAATAGAAGATAGAGAACTTTTAAACTAAAACTCTGCAGCAGGAAACTGCTATTACTTGCATGTATTTATTCCCATCAATACACCAGAAAGCCTTTGCTCCTCATATATCACTGTTCAGTAGAATTGGGTAATTCACAGTAAGCCATTTATATGTATTTTACCAGTGAACTAATTTGCTAGAATATTCACAGTTGGCAAATCCATAGAGGACAGTCAAAGTAATTTAAATATTCAAACTAGTTTCTGTGAAAGCACTTGCAGTATTTACTGGGATTTACTTTCAGCTTTTCAAAAGCCACCTGACTTCCACCAAAAGTGGAGGGGGGAGAAGAGGAAGGGAGAGAATGCAATAAAAGCACACAAGAGATCATTCTAAAAATAGGATTAAACCTGAACAGCAATATATTTTCAGGCTAACTGGACAGTGAAAGAATGAAAACTTTAGCCTTTTTACAGAAGGCAACTCTGGCTCAACCAACTGATTTCAAGGCATCGCAGTCCTTAATCTCAAGCTCACACATGCCCATGGCATGCACACCCTGACCACTCTTTTGCCTGACAATCACTACTCGACCTGCTCTGCCCACATAACCAACCTGACGAGTCCCTGCTAGCAGGTCCTTGTTCCTCAGACCCTTTGGATCCCCCTGGCTCATGCCACAATTTCTCTACTGTTATCCTTGACCAGGTGCAAGGTATCATTGCTATTTTGTACCACAAGTAGTTAACACATGTTTGAATGTAACGGGAACTTTCAGGAGATGAAGCAGGGCAATCCAGGAAAGTCCACACTCACCTAGAATCACCCACACATATTCTGTATTGGGAAACTGAAGTCTTGCATGAAAAGTACCATGTGCCTGCCACTGGTTTGGGGAGTTTCTGTGGTGCCACACAGGCCCTGCATTATGAACCCACAGCCTCTATGCCGTGAGCACCCAGGAGCTGTGCCAGCCCAGAACTCTCCAGCTCAAACAAGGTAAGGGATCGGGAACAAAAATAGAATGGAGAGTGCAGGACTTGAACTGGGCAGCACTACAATAGACACACAATTTTTTTTTCCTATTATACCATCTGCCAGTGTACACAGCCACAGGCGGACATATGGAAAGATCAACTTACCCCAGCCAATGCAGAGATAAAGCCGAAAAATCCTCTGCTCAGAAAAGACTGAAAGTACCAGCAGTGTGTACAGGTACATGCCTTCCACCAGCAACCAGTAGTAGTTTGCAGCCACACAATACTGCATCATCACAAAGACCAAGCGACAGCTGAGTGATTCCTGTAACAGAAGAAAGCACAGCCCAAACAAATGTGACAGGGGCTAAGACTAAAAAGTATGCTAACCCAAAAGAGTGATTCCCTCTCCTACTCTTGCTCCTCAAAACAACACTTGCTAAATGAATCACATTTGGGTTCTGAAGGGACAGAAGCCAGTAACAGGTGCTATACACAGCAGACAGATGCTTTCAACAACATTACTCCTTTAAAAAAAAAATTAAAATTACACTTTCTGCATTTTCCTTCAATAAGCAATGGATTATAATTTGAAAAGCACAACACAAAGATGAAAAGAAGAGCAAGTGAAAGGTACTGTATCAACTGCAGTCAGTGAATCTTTTCACTTCCCCAGATATTCTCTCTATTCTGCAGCTGAGAATTTCTATTAAATAAATAAATTTCTATTAAATAGCAAATAGTGGATGCCATAATGTTGACTATTTTCCAAAGTAATAGATTTCTGACAGAACAGCAATATTGCCCAGTGCATCACATCCAAGTGCAAAATCTCACTTGGCTGGTAAATTACAGAGAGGTGGTCAGCAGGTCTTTAGATAACTATGAAACCTGATTACCTAATTAATATACCCATCAAATCTGATGAAACCACTATTGGATAAACCATGTGTGAAAGCATAAAGCCTAGGGGTTTTTTGGAAGGAGGGAATGACTGACAATCCAATATGAACATTTCCATAACATTTAAGATATGTATTACAATGTTATTTTCTGCCAATTGATACATTGCAGATGAGAAAAAAATCAACCATCATGTGAGATTCACTATATGGTATTATCACTTAAGGCTTAGGCAGTATCAGAAAAGGATGAGTACTAAGTATGCATCAGGACATACCCTTTATGACCCCAACCCTGTATTGCGGCAGCAAATGCTGTACCCATGTTCTAGAATCACAAGAGCTCTACAGAAAATGAAAGTCTCTTTCTTTGAAGATTCAAGTACATTTTGTATTCTGGATCTGAAGGGAGGAAGGCATGCTTTCATCATATTCACAAAAGAGTTGTATATCTTCTCCCTTCAACTAGAGTATTTAATTAGCCTGTTCTTCCAAAGCTTTTCTAAATGCTTTCAAATTTGCATTTTAATCAGATGCTTCCCTTTTTTCAGTCTTCAACAGATTATAAAGATCTCCAAGAATGATCAGCTAATTTGGACATTATACAAAATGGACAGTCCTATCACAAAAGGTGCCGGCTTAGGGAAATTAATACCCTCTTGTCACTGCTAGAAGAAATGAACCTGCAGCATGAGAGGAAGATATGGACATTTGTATATATTAAAAATCCACCTCTTCCATCTTTCCTCCATCTAGTAGGGGCAAACCTCCCACAGGCAGAGAAACATGCCATGGCATCAACTACTTGCCTGTACCAAGCCTGGGGTGGCACAACCACAACCACGTACATTGTGCTACAAGTTTCAGAGAACCTCTATGGACTGAAGAACAGCATTTTGTACAACAAAGGTGGTACAAAATTAAATCACCTGCTGTCATGCAGACACACCACAGTGATGACTCCAATGCCCTGAACCACCACAGTGTCTGGCCCTACCTGGAAGGAGATAAGTCCTTCCCACTGGTGCTCTTGTGTGGCTGTGCTGTACATCCACTTCACCACTGAGTCTTTAATGAAGACAGATATAGCCCGGAGGATAAAAGAGGTGAAGAGGTTCAGGTGAATATAATTCCTCGTGCAATGCAGATGTCTGTAAAAAGGAAGAACCAGTCATGATCCACGACCTATGTAAAAGCTGCAGCATCACACATAGGACTGAGGGAGGAAACAATGAGCCCTGCTGGAAATCAGGAGGTACCAGAGGAAATCTCATAACTTGGGAATGGCTGTAGGGATTTCAAACTGTCTTTGGGAAGAAATCACTATCAAGGAAAAGACATATTGAAAACTTCAGCCCTAAGTGTGAATATGTGGGGGAAGGAAGGAGATCAGTGCGTAAAGAAAAAAACAGTTTAAAAGTTTAAAAAGGATAAAAATAAAGTAATTTTCAGAAGACATATCTGAAAAGACTAAAAAAGTCAAGTTTCACATAATGCTGAATCTATCTCTCTGAATTGACCCCAATATCACTGCACAGGTTCACCTTGGCAAGGCTCGGGAACTGGTGTGCAGTACAGTTTCTGGCTGTGCTCAAACCCACAATAGAAGAATATCCACCTGTGAATTACCGCTTTGACAACAAGAGAAAAATCTGTGTTCAGATTGCCTCCTGGGGGGAATTGTAAATACTTTTTGTAGAACTAAAAGGAACAGAATTTTCACCTCTGCATTCAGAATTGGAAACAAAAAAAAAACAAAGAAAAAAATCCTCTTGAATTTCAGCAGCCAGCTGCAAAGACAATAAAATTGCTACTTGTCAAAAAAGAGCATGTTAAGGGATAGCAAAAGAAACTGAAGTCATATAAATTGCATCCAATGGCAGAGTGCTGCCAATGTTTTACCAGCCTTATCCACAAACATTTTTCTTCCAGCACTGCAAGGGTACATGCTTTGCTTCAAAGGAAGTTACACTGGGTATGATTCTTTTGTGATGATAGAAGATACAAGTAACATATGATAAACAGCAATTGTTCCAGAAAGGGTTCCAGTGAACTTATGCTTTAAATGTCTATTTTTATTGCTCTAAGTTGGTCTGAAAGTTATCAGTTTTGCACTGAAGAGGAAGGAGAACTTTTTTTTCATTGGTCAAATAGAATTTTTTTGCATCACTTAAGTCACAGTTTATTTCAAAACTTACCTATGATTAATATTTATTTTCCTTATGATTAATATTTATTTTCTTTTAACTCAAAATTTATTTGTTCCTACCCTTCAGAACTGCTACACATTTAAATTTGATTGAAAACATTATGCAAATTAGCCAATTGAAGAAAATAGGTTGCAAGTAGTTACTGAGTATTTCTGCTACAGGCAGTGCAAGTTATTCAAATTGTTTCAGTCATAAAGTTATGGGCCTAATTCAGCTTCCATCACTGAAATTACATACTTTTCTTCCATTTCTTTCAGAAGATGCAAAATTGGACACTGGAGATATATTGTTTCCTCTGCTGTATCATTATTAAAAACCAATATAAAGGTTACTCTGTAGTCTAAGCACTTAAAAAGGCCTTCCTATTACAAAAGTGGAGAACATCAGCATTTTGGTGCCACTGAATTAGATTTTGATCCACATTTGTTGAGGTTGCACAGCTAGTGGGGAAAGGCCATGAGCAGAGGTTCCAGTCAGAATTTAGCACCTGCAACCCATGTGGGGGACCAAGTTGTCTCCAGATAGGCAATTTAGACAGGAAAGCACAAAATGGATTGACGACATAGTTTTAACAATGCTCTCACAGCCCCTTTCACATCTCTGAAATCTCATTTCCAAAATCAGAAGCACACATTGGTGTACACTTCTCCAGTCCCTGCTTCACAGTTACAGGAAAAAATGCTCAAGCATATCTCCACAAAAGTCAGGGCATCAGAATTCCCTCTTCCCTACCAGTCCTCAGGAACAAACTCGTTCTTTGTTCCCTGCCAAAAAACATGCACATCCTTCATTCCTTCCTTCAAAAAGTATATGGTTGCACTCTGTGACCTTCTCACTTGGGCTGATAAGATTACTCAAAAAAGTGTCATTGATGGGTGAAACAAGGAAAAACCACTTATCCTGGGAGACATTTGGAAACTTCAAGACCATCTGGTGCTCTGTCAGATGAGTCCCGAAGTGGCACAGGTACAACATGTACAAATCATAATTATCATGTGGCATTCACAGAGGGTAAGCATGTATCTGCATTTCTGTTGTCATTTTAAATTTTCTTTGGGATTGCTAGCCTATGCCTCTCCACTGGACAGAGGAGGGATAATACAAGGAGTGGTACAATATTAGAAGGCTTGCATCATTTTAGATTTGGAAATTAGAAGCTGAGGCAAAACTGACCTTTTTAGATATGTAAGGGGTATAAACACTTAGGAGGGAGGAAAGGAGAGGGACTGCCTTGCTAACAGAGAGTGCTGGCACAAGGGAAAATGATCATTAAGTGGCAATGACAATTCTTTAGTCAGGGAAGAAAATTTCTTAAGGATCAGCGCACTGACAGTTCCTGACCTGATTTCAAATAAGAGTAACCAGGAGATGGAAAACTATACTTTTTTTTAGGAGGCAGCCTCATCAGCATGTAAGGATGATGGGACCTGACTATATACAGCAGCAGGGAGCAGGACTTTATGCAGAGGGACTTCCTTCCCACAACAGAGCAGAAACACATCTTTGTGTTTTCTAAATATCAGTCTCCTGTGCTCAGCAGCTCCAAACTGCAGGAAAGTCTGGCTGGAATCAAGAAACCTCTTTTATTTACAAAGGAAAAAAACAAAAAACCTCCCTCTTTGTTGGAGTCCAAAGTTGTTTGGGTTTTTTTTTTCTTCTTTGTTTTAACCAAACTTACACAGTGTATCATTTGCATGTGCAACAAACAGTCTCTTAATTTTGATGCACTCCATGCAATTTGTTGGTGCATGCCTAGACGAACCCAATACACCAGTCTGACTAGGTGACAGCAGTTTCCTTCACAGAAACTTTTCAAGTTTCAAAATTAGGTTATCTTCCATATTGCAAAAGAAGTAAGAATTTCTGACAGTTCTCCAAAAAGACAAGTTGTGTCAAAAATCCATTTCTGCATTGAAATATACCCTGCATGTAAGGTCTGGGAAATAGGCCAGACTGAGCTTTATGTTCTGCATAATTCCAAGGAAGGCAAGATGAAAACTTCTGTCCTACATGTCCTCTCACACCCCAGACTAGTGCTTCATCTGCAAGGCCATACCATGAGGTAATGCTGGAATCTTTCTCTTTTTCCATCTCTTCCAGCAGAAATTTCATTGAAATAAAAAATATCACAACAAAATATTTCAACTGATAAAAAAGCATCTGTTCCACATGTTCAAACAGGTAACACTGCAAAAACTTAGGAATTTTACTTGCATTTTGAAAAGAAATGATTGTAGGAAGGAACTGAGAAGTGACATAAGATAGAGAAATAGTGAGGTGATGGAAGAAAGGGGAAAAAAAAAATCAAATGTTTCTGTCAAAGTCTGATACTATGATATAGAAAAACATAACACTTTTTCTCCACTCTTCAGAGCTTCGCCAGTTACCTGAATCCAAGAAGAATGGCAGTTGCTATTACAAGGGCAGAGAAGGAAAGAGCATATCCAATGGTGTATATGATGGACAAATTCAGGAGCTGTTCTTCTGGTGCATCCTGAGAGCATATAAAGGAGAAAAAAAAAAAAGAGGGGGAAAAGACAGAGCTCATGGGCTTCAGTTCTTTTCTCCCAGCTGCTTTCTAACTTTTCTTAATGATAATGAGAAGTCATTCTCCTACTTTCAAGTTTAAATGCACATATCAAATGAGTCTTCCATTTTCCGTATGCTCTAAAGAAATAAAAATTTAATCTTAATTCCCCAGCTGCTTCCAGGTGTTTGCTCAAACAGTTGGGTTTTGCAGCCAGGCTAGAAAATAGATAATGTTACATTATTTCGTAATAAAGTTGGAGAGGCATGAATTATCACACAAGCAAATCTTAAAGAGATGGCAGGAAACACAGACAGAACTCAACCCTGCAGTAAAAACGTCAAAGCTGGTGTTTTCAGATTTGAACACTTAAAGCAAGTCTCCTTACTGTGTAATGAGGGGGGGGTCCTTCAGCTGCATCTATACTTAGAAATAAAACAAGCCAGGTCCTATTTGTTGACTCTGAGGCAATGCATGCCTTGCATTCATACAACTAAACTCTTTTCTGCCCGCAAATGGTCTCTCTTCTGCCTCAACTATGCAACCTCCTGGTAATGAACCATAGGCCAACACCATCTCATGACCTGGGTGTTACAGCACTGCCTGGGAGGGAGCAACCCAATGCAGGCCAGAGCGGCGAGGACGCTCGCACCTCCCTTACAGTCCTGGGCTGTGGCTCTCTTCAGATTCACTGTTGAAAACATGACTACTGACAGCCTTGCTTGAAAGTGCTGGCCGAAATCTTTAGGGAGAAGAATATTTGAAAATCTACAGGCAGGTCTGAATTACAACACAGACTTATTGCTCAGCAGCATCTGAGGCACATTCACATTCTCTATTCTGGTTAACTTCTAAGCATGAATCTTTGTCTAAATAGACTCAGGCATTCCACTTCCCTTCTTCAATCTGGTAATTCTGCAATTGACTCCTGAGACCTGTGCTGTACAAAGGAATACATTCATTGTACTTCAGAAATAAGTACAGCTATTTGATGTACAGCACAGCCAGGAGGATTTAAGGTGAGCATAGAGCCTGTTCCTCAGGGATTTGCTAGGTTAATGTTTTAAAGGGAATGATATGAGAGCTGCCTTATGAAAAGAAAAATCTCTTCAGTATGAAAGCTCAGGCAAACTATTGAGACCTGACAATTTAAATCATCAACGCTATTGCATGCTTAAAGTAAACAATGTTATTTTATAATGATTCACTCAAAACCCCTTTGTATTTTGTTTTAGCCACAGTTGTAACAATACACAGCAAACTTATCAAAATAACCTCTTGTTCTCATGTAGAGGATGCATAAACCAAAGTAGGCTATTAGGGGGCTCTATATACAATAGCTGGAAAACCAAGCATGGCTGTTCACATTTCAGGGAGTGACACCATGTACACAGAATTTTAGAATCCAGATCAGTTCATGGAAATGTGGAGGCAGGTGCCAAATGACCAAGTGTTACCATCAGGTATCTCTCTCCTTGGCATGTCCCAAACACAGCTCTGGAAGAAACCATAATGGCAAATACAGAAAAGTCAAACAACCAGGCTTACACTTTGCGTTAAGATAGCGTGTTCTGTTGGGATAGCCCAGAACATGGAAAGGATGAGGAATAAGGCTGCAAATTAAAGGAAAAAGTTAAATTTAACATACTTGGAGAACTAAAAGCTATCTCTTTTCCCATCTCCTTCTAGTCTGCAGCCATTTATTCTTTCTGAAGAACAAGGCACTGAGCAACAGGAACTCAATGGGACAGATCCCGCAGCAATTGGTAATTTCATATATTTGAACTGGTTTGGCTAGGTATGTACTAGTTCCCAGTACACTGGGACAGAGGGAGTGCACTCAATTTATGCAAGGAAAAGCATCGCCCTTGGAGGCTCACAGCAGTAATGGTATCACGTGTCATGAGAACGCACACAGCGCGCTAGCTGACGCCAATGACTGACAAAAATCCCCTGGAAATCCCTACACTTACCCTCATTTGGTGCCAGGTGTCTCAGTTCCCTGCAGAGTATAAAGCACTAGGGCAAGAAAATAACACTGACGAGCCGAATTCCATTGCCCATAGCAAATTAAGGTAAAAAGACAAAAACATCCCCAAACAAACAAAAAGCAGGGACTGCCCCTGCCCAAAGGTGAAAAGCAAATATCCTTCAGTTCAGTTCACCTTAATCGCCTTAATAGCTGCTAACAAGACACAGAGAACAAACAGTCACTTTATTGTAATGATGTGCCAATGGAAGAAAAGGCAAAGGAATAACTTTAGGTCACTCCTCTGATTTGGGTGGGCTGCAGTTGAGCCCCCTGCACTGCCTCGCAGCTGGGACTACCTGGTTCACTTTTTTTAGCTCTCTCATGTAAATTTAAACCTGCTCTTGTCTATGCTTCACATTCGCTTTGTTGAAGGGGAGAGGCCTGACATCCCTTACCATTAGGTTCACTTGAAGTGAGGCACCCAAGATGAGCTGGTAAAGATTACTTTGACAGGACAAAAACAGGCGGGCATCAATGACTGTATTTTTCTGCTCTTCTGTTTTGGCCTAAACAATAGCAGCAGGAGATGGAAACTCTTACCTGGTCAGAGGCCTCACACTCAGACAGGTTCCTCCAGGGCAGGGTCGAATTCTCCTTTAGCAGCCACGTCCCCTCCGGGGTGCAAAACCGGTACACCTGCCCATGCAGCACTGCCAGAAGCAAAACAAGCCATGGGGTTAATGGGAGGAAAGCCTGCTCGTGGGGCAAGGTGTGCAGAGTGGTCCAAGGCTCAGTGCAACCTTTCTTTCTCACCAATTGCTCTACTGGCTGGAGGGGAAAGCCGCAGCATCGCTGGGGGAGTACTTCGCCCACTCCCTGCCTGAAGCAAATGCTGCTGCTCGTCCTCAGGGGCAGGGAGCAGCTTGGGAGGACACGGCTGCAAAGGGATCAGACGGCACGTACTCCAAGACAACTACTAACCCTTCAGCAGCAACAGTCTGAAACAGTTGCTTCCATCTTTGTGTGGATTTCACAACATGCATAAATTCCAGGCCACTGAAATACTAGATTTTAAGACACACAAATTTTGGAAATGTTAAGCCTCAGCTACAAAATTCTCAAGGAAAAGAAGATGCACAAAGGGTAAGTGTGCTTTTTCTTTTCTGAGATCATGCAGACCAAGAGACAGGGAAACCTCGGAACAGGTATGCTAACACAAGCTCCTAAAAATGTAAATGCTTATACAAACATCTGCACTACAAAATGAAGCTGTAAATCTTTGCTGAAACTACCGATGTCCTCTTTTATTTCTTCTGTCTACATGTTCAAATAACAAAAGCAGCAATAAATAAAACATCTTTCTGAAGCAGTTAGCAGCTTGATCTTGTAAAAGCAGCTACAATGAAATGGCTCATAACAAAACTGAGATCAGACTGAAGTGCCAAAATGAAAGTACAAAGGGGAAGGAGCACTCAACCATAGTGTATCAAAAGAAACACTCTCTCTGGTGTCTGGAGTATTGGGGAAGTCTAACAACTTTCACAGCTGTACATAAGCAACCTGGAGGTGCCCCTGTAACAGAGCATAGCTAGAGTAATGATGTTGGCTGCTTTGCAAAGTTTCTTACTAATTACACTTCTGACCCCGTAAACTGATGTATTCTATGTTATGAAGCTACTCCTCAAAAAGCAGTGCTGGGTCAATCCCTCAACCAGGGTTAGCCTCCACAGAGGCAATGTTCTGAAATGGACACTTACAACATTCTGAGGTGTGAGAAGCTAAGTTAAGAGGATTCGGTTCCATATGGGTATCAAAATACCTCCTAATAACAGCTTTTGCTCAAACCCAGCCTTGCCTGCTGCAACCTCATCCTGTTGTCAGCTCCCTCATTGCTGCAAATTAGAACTCATTAAAACTGAGCATTTCTGTGCAATGGGAAAATATTAAAACTTATTTGAAATTATAACAACCCAGTAGGCTATTTGTGTATTAGTTGACAACTGGTAATTTGTTTGATAATTGTCAGTGGTAGACTAGTAGTAGGTATTCTAGGTGAAGAATGATGTTTTAAAAAATAACACAGATATTCATACTCTAATAAGCCATTTCTAATGAGTATGCTAAATGGTAACTGATAATGGTTTTGGTAGGTATAGTCTATTTGCTTTTGTAATTGCTGTACTGAATATACCAGTAAGAAATAATATTAAAATGATATAAAAATTAAGTTATGCCTGGTGGAGGTTTTTCCTTACTGTTAAGGATATCTGTGTATGTTTACACAAAGCCAGGAGAGATTACATCAGCACATGCAACATACACATTCACATCTACTAACTGCTATGAACATTTTGTCACCTGTGCTCATTATCTACTGCCAGTGCCAACCACTTCCTTCAGTCAGGATGCTGCTACAATGTTAAGGATCTCACAATTGAGGGAGAGCAGCAAGTAAGAAAGCATCATTTTGTCTCCCCTCAGGATTAATGGACAGCAAATTGAAGCAAGATATTCAAAACATCTATGCAAAGGCAGTTCTAGGAATCAGGAATCAGTAAATATCATATATATTAAAAGAGAGTGAAGGTAAAATCCAGTGGGATTAAAGTCCAGAGGGTCAAAGGACTCAAATTCAGTCTGATTGCCATTACATGAGCTGTAACCAAGAAGCATTACAAAACAATATTATGAGAAATAATCTCACACAAAAAGAAATCCACTATATTCCTGAAATAAAGAAAAACTTGCTAAAGGAGAATTGATTTTTTTAAATTATTATTAAAACCCAACAAACTTTATTTCACATTCTCTGAAACTCTTTGTGAATTTCCCCCCCAAGTGTTTCTTAATGTCAAGGTCTAATTGGGATGAAAGCTTAGCCTCAGTGTACTTATTTTTTCTCCAAATCATCGTGACACATTTTAATTTTCTTTTTACTGATAACACTTCTTTTGAATTAATAAGGATGAAAATCTATTGTATGATGAAGCTTGGCATATATTGGAGAATGGAAGAGTTTACAGTAAACGAAACATGAAATTTGCCATCAGACAGAAAGACAAGGCAATTCATTTAGATATGAATAAAAATGAATGTAACCCTATTACACTGGAAAGGAGAGTTCCTGCCACATCTAGGAGGCACAAACACTCAAATTGGGCTTTTATGGACCTGTGGGTAGCCACAACCTTGCTGTGTCAGGCTGTTGTAACCTCACTGCTTGCCAAAACAGTGGTGGTCAGTGCAGGACATGGAGGCAACTAAAGACCAATTGGGCTGCCTGTATCCAGGAAAAGCCCTAAGAAGCAAAAGAATTAATCAAACCAAAAACCCAAATAGATGAGACTTCATATGAGAGTGTGTATGAGAGTATATGTCTAGTCTATGGAATCCTTTATTAGCCAAAATGCTTACAAAATAGAAAAAGTTAAAAAAGAAAACTTAGAATTTAAGGCAGCGTTGAGATTCTGGTTGATAAATGGAGACATGCTTATAAAAGAGTTGAGAGACTGCACAAACCATGACATGAAGAGAGCACAGGGCTGAGGTACTGCAGGGCAGCCAGTTACACTCAGGAATGTCAAAACAAGTCTCACTGTTGTGGAATTAGATTATTCTCAGTTATGTGTTGAATACCACAGAAGCCACACAACATCAGCAGAGGTTTAGTGTAGGAGCCATGAAGGGCTTGGTGATGGATATACACCACAAGGGAAACCCTTCATCCCCTGCAGCTGGGCACATCCAGCACCGGCACCATGCAGGACCTGCCAGGCAAACCCAGCCCAGGGGCGCTGACATCTTTGTATGCTGCATGATCAGCCATGGAAGCCCTCCAGAAAAGGAGGCCCAGAGCCACACTCCCATAAGCCCTGGCCTTCACACAGCCCAGGACGTCCCTTCGGAGCAGACCCCTCCTGAATCACAACACCCTGCAGCCATTCCTGATTTCTCTGTTTCCTAGAACCCCAAGGCAAACAGCCTCCAGCTACTCATCCTCTGGGCAACAGGTCCATCACAGGCAGCTACCTGCTACCACCCAAACACAAGAAAAAGGCTGCTAATGACCGACAGCTCAGAAGAGATGTTACCTTAACTGAAGGCTCTTCCCTAGTCTTGCCTCACTGAAGAGAGGGACAGAACAGTCTCAAAGCCAGAAACTCTGCTCTGGTGTGTCTCCAAAATAACTGATAAAAACACGAGGTGGAGACTTTAGATTTTTTTGTTTCATATACAAGCTAATTTCTCATCTTTGCTTAGTGAAAGTAGTTGCAACTAATTTCAAAGAGATCCACTGGTTTTTAATCAGCGACATTTTGACTCAAGCACTGCAGGTATCTTACCATTCTTACTGCTCCAAGGAAAGCATGTGGTTTGCATTAAAGCTACCTATAAATGTTCTTAAAACAATTTTTGCACATGGACTTTTAATGACTCTTTCTCTGCACAGCTGGTCATGGCTTAGGATGGCAGAGATCTTCAACCTCCTAAAATGGATAAAGGGATAGTAGTTGTACACATTCTCTCTTTGCTGTGGGCCTGACCCAAAGCTCACCAGGAATCTAAATTCCTTCAGCTTTCATATGAAGCTGTTGCTGAAAAAAAATCAGTTATTAATACATAGAAGCAAACTAACAATAACACACTCGGAGGCTGCCTGTGTGCCGTAACAGAAGGAAAGCACGCACACAGCTTCCCCCTCAACCGCTGAGCAATTTCAGCTTCTTGCTTGCAGATGGTTTAGTCAGAGGTGATTCACATTTGTCCATGCCTGAATTCCGCAGAGTGACTTGGGCCCTCTTACCTTTAATGCAGTGCAAATACCAAACATGCAACAATCAGGTTCAGTTCTAACAGACCAGCATGACGAACAATCTTTTTTGAAGGTTCAAGTGGTTGCTGCCTCCTTGCTATCCTACATACCTTTTTCCTGTCTTGTAATGCTTTTTGTTACCATACAGTCAATGTTTCAAAACACTGATTATTACACTCTCGAATTGGCTACTGTCCTCTGCAAGCAAAAAAAAAAAAAACAAAACAAGAAAATCTACAGCCAGTGCATTGGGAATCTTATTTTAACCTGTAAGCTAAATGCATTCACTCACAAAGTTGCACAACCTTTGGAGGAGCAGCTTAATGACACCAGTTTATTTGAACAGTGTCAATCACACCTTATTAGAATTACATTTTAAAGCACTGATTGATGACCAGAACACAGTCTCTGTAAACTGATAAAAGACAGAGAGAAGAGCCCAACAGTTAGCATTGAAGTTAACAGTTCTCTGATGAGCCTGTAAATCAAATCAAACGCTACAACTAGCTAAATACTTTCACATATGAAGAAAATATGTTATCACACGGGCAGGAGGCTCACAAATATTTCCTTATTAGCCCCCTTTTACTAGAAATAAAAACAAATTAAATTATTTCTCTGCTTAAAACCACCAACCTGATCTGCATTTTACAACATCAGGGTGACAAGGTCAGTGTGAGATTACTCACCCAACTGTCGCTGAGGATAAAGTGGAACATTATTCATTGTGAAAACAAATTACAGCATGTCCTACCCAATCAATTCTATTCAGGCAGAGACATGAGAGAATAAGAAAAAGAACAAGAGAGACCACAGTTTTGTCTGGTTGCTGTGTGTCAAGTACTATAGATCTCTCCTATGTTAATACCTATTTACTTCCAGCAGGGGAAACGTTTTGGAAAAGGTAACAATTTTTCCCCATAAAACAGGGATGCTGTAACACGCGAGCATTGCAACAGTCTTCAAAGCAGACCGGTTTGTTCCCGAAACAAGCAACTTGCCCTTTGATGGGGACAACAATTTATCAGAACATAGGAGACTTCACCTCTGTCAGCAGCTGGCTCTGTACAGCTAGCATTTGGTGTGACCTGGGCACTGCTCTCCTGAAAGGAGCCACTCTTGGCTGTAAAAGCTGCTGCATAAGTGTCACTCAGTTCCAATCCTGGTGCTACTTACAGTGAAGACATCCTAAACCCAGGACTCATGTACTCGCCTGTGAGCGTGCAGCTGGAAACAGGACACCAGGGAGCAGCCTGACCACGAAGCCTCCAGGGAGCACGAGGAGGTCCAGCCTGTACTACTGTCCAAGAATCACATTTTTCAAAATGTGCATTTATGCTGAGCTCACTGCCACATATTGTGGTGGGTTGACCCTGTCTGGATGCCAGGTGCCCACCAAAGCTGTTCTATCACCTCTCCTCCTTCGCTGGACAGGGGAGAGAAAAATATAACAAAGGGCTTGTGGGTCAAGATAAGGACAGGAGACATCATTCACTAATCACCGTCACGGGCAAAACAGACTCAGCTTGGGG
>JANZLQ010000057.1:959833-971052 GCA_026212715.1 Elanus axillaris | reverse complement strand
GGTGGGTGGGGGGGGAAGACTCAAAGGAATGAGGACAAATCCCCACATTTCAGTTGGGTGAAATTCCCAATCTTGTTTGCTGCACAGCTGCAGATGGAAAAAAGGCAGTAGTGAAGTGCCACTGAAGAAACATGCAATAAACCAACCTTTGGGCCACATCCCAAAAGTGCACTGACAACCCAATGTCCAGTTCTTCAGTGTGAGCTATAAAACAAAAATTCCTCTAAAAATTCAGGTTTAATTTATTTCCCTGTCACAAAACAAGTCTGTAGCAGTGCAAGGATACATGGTCTCAAGCATAACATCTTGGTCTGATGTTACGATTTCCTCTATTCAATTATCATTGACATATTCCCAGCCTTCAGAGTCCATCTTTGGAGTCACCATGCCAAAACTGAGTTTGACAGGGATGCTGACACACCCACTAGGTAACACAACAAAAAATGTCTTGCACTCAGCATTTCTAAAGAGATCTGACACACAAGTGGGACAGTATTGATTGTCTCTACTATACTTCATAGGCTGCCTTAGCAAGCAGCACTTTCAAAAAGGGCAGAAAGCAAATGTAATCACAAGGTGAGTGGTGCTGTGAGACACCACCTTACAACTGCACACACTGCTTAGCACAAAAAATCTTCAGGCCCATCCTCCATTAATTTGTCTTGTGAAAGATTGGTCCTGAGTCTCCATATGCACTCAAGTCTGAATAGACATACAGCACTGAGAATACCAGATTTATTCTCAGTTTTTTCAATGATTCCTAACACCCCGCAGTTGCTCTTGTACCTTGAGATAAATGAACAATCTGAATACCTGGATTTCTCCATTACTGCTGAACACAGATCCACAATGCAGGCAGTGATTCAGAAGCTGCCACATTAAGGAAGCAAGAAAAGTTACACCTCAGTGAGCACTTCTGTGGCAGCAAGTAGAGACAAGAACCTACTAACATCGTGTGGGTTTGGACTACTGACACAACACACACCTGCTGAGCAGGCAAAAAGTTCTCCACATCATTTTTGGCTTGCCACTCTGCTAGGTGACCTGCTGAGCTACATCTGCTGTTGAGATTTGCAGAAGGGCAGGCTCAAGACTGATAGCTACTAGGACAAAGAGAGTGAGACACAAACAAGAATAAAAGCTGTTAAAATGTAAGGTTTGCAGAAGCTGTAATTTACCCAAGGAATGCTCCAACATTACAAACTCTTCCCATGCAAATTCTTTTCCCCATCTCCTACTCTAGCTGACACCAATGGAAATTTGTAACACCTGACAGTAACTAGCTACCAAGACTTACCATCTTAAAAAAATTACCAGAAACAGAGAATCACAAAACAGCCAAGATTGGAAGGGACTCTGGAGATTTCCCAGTACAGCACCCTGCTCAGAGCAGGATGAACTAGGGCAAGTTGCCCAGATCCATGTCCAGTAATCTTCAAGGACAGAGATCCAAAGCTCTCTTGGTCACCTGTTCCAGATTTTTGACCAACCTTACAGTAAAATAATTATGTTTACAGGAAATTTCCTGTATTTCAATTTGTGACCATACACATTGATAAGATTCCCCTTGAGCCTTCTCTTCTCCAGGCTGAAGAATACCAGGTCTCTCAGCCTCATCTCATAGGAGACACTCCCATCCCTTAATAATCTTCATGGTCATTTGCTGGACTTGCTACAGCACATCCATGTCTCTCCCATACTGGCGCACACAGAACTGGACAAAGCACTCCAGATGTGTCTCACCCCCTAGGGAAGAGGGGAAGGATCATCCTCTTGAGTTCCCAGTGATGCTCTTCCCAATACAGCCCAGGAAGCTGTTGGTGTTCTTTGCCTCAAGGGCACACTGCTGCTCATGCTGAGTTTGGCATCCACCAGGACCTCCAGGGCCTTTTCTGCAAAGCTGCTTTCCAGCCAGTCAGTACTGGTATATGCAGCTATTCCTCCCCAGAGACAGGACTTTGCATTTCCTTTTGCAGAACTTCACAGGATTCCTGTCAGCCCATTCATTCTTCAGCTTCTCAAGGTCCTTCTGAATGGCAGCACAAACATGTGGTATATCAGCCATTCCTCCAGGCTTTGTATGGCCTGCAAATTTGCTGAAGGTGCACTCAGTCCCATCATTCAGATCATTAATAAAGATGTTAAACAGTATTGGCCCTTCTACCAATCCCTGGGGTAGACCTCTAGGGAATAATTTCCAAGTGGACTTTGTGCTGCTGACCACAAACCTATATGCCCAGCAGCTCAGCCAGTTTTCAGTTAATCTCATTGTTCATCTAATACACACTTCATCAGTTTGTCACTGAGGATGTTATGGGAGACAGTGTCAAAAGCCTTACTAAAGTCAAGATAAACACATCCACTGCTCTCTCCTTATCTACCAAGCTAGTCATCTCACGTTCATCAAGCATGATTTCATGGCTTCATAAAGCCATGCTGACTACTCCCAACCACCTTCTTGTCCTTTGTGTGTTTGGAAACAGTTTCCAGGATTATTTGCTTCATCACCTTCTTGGGGACTGATGCAAGGACGATCACATATAGTTCCTCAGATTCTCCTCCTTGAGCTTCTTGAAGATAGTGGTGACAATTGCTTTCTTCCAGTCCTCAGGAATCTCCCTCAATTGCCATGACCTTTCAAAGACAGTCAAGAGTGGCCTTATAATGGCATCAACTATCTCATTCAGCGCTTGTTAGTACATGCCACCAAGTCCTTGTGTACACAAGACTTGTGTACTTCCCATTTATGTGTGCCTAATCCTCCTCCACCAAGGGCAAGTCTTCCTTGCTCCAGACTTTACCACTGACCTCACGGGTCTTAGATTGCTGAAGGCAAGTTTTACCATTAAAGCCCATGATGAAGGAGGCAGCGAGTACCTCAGTCATCTCCTCATCCTTTGTCACAAAATCCTCCTGTCCCATTCAGCAGTGGATCCAAATCTTCTCTCATATCTGCTTAGCAGCCCTCTTTGTTGCCTTTCACATCACATGTCAGATTCTGAGTGGGCTTTGACTTTCCTAATCCTAGCCTATCCAGCGACTCTATATGCCTCCTGGGTCACCTGTCTCTGCTTCCAACTCTTTTATGCTTTTTATGGAATGGCCAGGTCAAAAAGAGACGTGTGCTTAACGTTTGCTCCATTTTAGTACCCCATAAGAAGCAGTATTCAGTTTCAAGTGTTTCAATTTATTCCTCAGGGGACTTCTGGCAGTATGGTGTGAAGTCCCCCAGCAAACTTCATGCACTTAAAAACCTGACTCCTAATCAAAGGAACAGCAGTCTTAAATGACTAAGCTTGGCTGAAGCACTTCATACTTAATGATGACCTTCACTGAACATGTTTTGAAGGTGCTTCCCAAACAAGGTCTCATCTTTTCATTTTCTTCATTTTCATTAGGTGAAGAGATGGAAGGCCTGCAGTGCTAGAATCTGTTTCAAGTTACAAGTAGGGGGCTAAGCAAGAAGTAATAAGCATGCGTTAGTGATTACTGTAAATCACAGGGTGTCCAATTTCCTATTGCTCTAGATCTTCCATTACAAAGATGTTAACTCTTCATCATAGCAACCCATTAGCATTCACTTTGACCATGACTCCACAAGATGTCACGAAATAATATCAGGTCATGGTAATTCAGGCTCCTAAATTACCTATCTGGCACCAATACAAACTTCTTGTTTTATATTAGACAATGAAAGGCCTCCTTATTACATTCTTATTCCTTACTGATAAGACAGAGATTGAGGCATATGCACACTATGCACAAGGGAACACGTCCAGAGGTTTAATGACTTTCTGAAGCACTTTTGTAACCATCCCTAGCAAGGGGTTATACAAAATGCTGCTATTCTTTTCACTGAAACAAACACTGTTTTCAGGATAAGGAATTCTTTTTAAAAAACTTATTTCCAAAAGTATGAAAGACAGTGCACATTCCAATAATTTATTAATCTGCAGTGTTGTGTTAAACCTTGGCTTTCTCCAGCAGTGATGTTTCAAGAGCAGTTGGAAGTCAAATTACTGTGTCCAGGGTCTTAAAAATTGCAAGTAAACAGGTTTAGAGGAAAGAAGTTCAATCCTGTGAAGAGTTTTAGCTATTCAGAAAGATTAGCATTTTTGGAAAAAATTCTGCAGCATCCAATAATTCTATGTCAATTAATTATGAGGTAAATATCGATTTCATACATTTATAAAAGCTTCTTTAACCATTCTAAAAACATAATATCTTTATTAAAAATCTGAAGAGGATTAGCAAACACCATTTTAACTTCAGAGGTTATCAAATTGGCAGTTATCGCGAAGACAGTTGAGATAACACAAAAGATGTGCAGAAGTTAGAAATATCGATACAGTAGCATAATATTCACCTGGTAGAATACAGAGCAATGCATCTGTGGAAGGGGCTAGGGGGGAAGTCACCCCAATATAGACGTTCAGCACAAACAAGACAGGAATAAAACTGCCAAAGCAGAAATGTATGTAAGAATGGGCCAAACAATGCTTGGAGTGAGGGGTGAAAAAAGTGTCAGAAACAGCCCTGCAAGCACTGAGGTCAAAGATGGAGGGGAGGAGGTGCTGCAGGCACCAGAGCAGAGACTTTCTTGCAGCCCTTGAAGATACAATGGTGGATGTGATGAGTTGACCTTGGCCAACTGCCAAACACCTACCTAGCCACTCACCCTCCTCAACAAGATGGGGGAGAAAATAAGATGGAAAAGCTCATTGGTCAAGATAAAGACAGTAACTGGGAGAAGTAACAGGTAAAACTAGGACTGGATGCTGCCACAGAGGGGAATAATTGTGAGGGATCTTCTGTGGTTGTAAAGCAGTGAAGGGATGAGGGATGGAGTTTTATTGTGTATGTAAATTGCCTACCTTTGTCGGTGTTGTAATGACTTTTTGATTTTGGTGTGAGGATTTCCCCCCCACACACACCACCACCCCTTCAAGATAATGACAGTTTAATATGGAAAGAAGAAGCTGCAGCAAAGCAAAATAAGGAATTTATTCACTGCTTCCCATCAGCAGGCAGATGTCCAGCCACTTCTTAGAAAGCAGGGCCTCGGCACACCTAACCATTACTTGCAAAGATGAACACCATAACCATGAATGCCTCCACTCCCTTTCCCTGAGCTTTTATTTCTGACCACAATGTCCTGTGGTAGGGAATATCCCTTGGGTCACATCAGGTCAGCTGTTGCAGTTATGTCACTTCCCAACCTCTTGCAGACCCCCAGCCTACTGGCCTTAGGCAGGGTATGGGTTGGAGAGAGATCTTTGATGCTGTGCAAGCACTGTTCAGCAACAGCCAAACCACAGGTGCATTATCAACACTTCTAGCCATAATACAAAGAACAGCACCATATGGGCTGCTGTGAAGAAAATTACCTCTATCCCAGCCAGACCCAGTATAATCTCCACCCCTTATTTTATATCATTTGCATCATGCCCAGGTCCTGTGTTATCCAATACATGTAAGTATCCTCTGACCACCCCATCCCCTTTTCTTTCTCATACCTGAAATCATTTTCTCATCTCATACCTGAAATCAACCAACGCTTACAACGTACTCCACACTTAAACCATCTTTACATCCAGCAGTCAGATTTATACATCCTAATTAATGAGTATCCTCTGTCACTTTACAGAGGCCAAAGCCAGTTTGTCATACCAAGGCAGCTAAGTTAATAAACTGTTTCATTTAGACTTCAAAATGTAGAAAGGTCTTCACAAAGAAAAGCTGTAAAAATCACTGGTTTCAAAGACAGAATACTAGATAAAGTGATCTAATACATGTTGCCTTCAAGTGGCATCAAGTGTACATGTACATAAGGGTGTAAAATCTAAAGATGACATTTGGTCATTCAGAGAAAAAAAGTCTTTGCAACCACTGACAATGCCTTCATCTTGCAGCATTCTGAGAAATAAGTTTATCTCAGGAAGCAGCACAAAACACTTTCACTTTAGACCTTTTTGTCTTTAGCTACTACAGGATGACCTACCATCTAGCTTTGCTACTTTTATATCAGTTTTCAAACTACACCATTATTATTAGTCTTCAACAAGCACCACAGTACTATTTTATTAATAGTCACAACTATTCAAGCAGCAAAAATGGAGGAAAGCACAAAAATCCAAATGAAATGCAACCCTTAAGAAAAGTCTTTTCTCTCATTTTCATTTTCTCCTGCTAAACAGAGATAGAGTGTATCATACTGACCCCCATTCCTACTTTTATGTTGCAGAGAACTGACTGAACTCATAGCCACTTAAGACAATTTTATCCTTGCTAAGACTGTGCAAGGAAAACAGAGTTGGTTTAAACCTCTGCCTACAAGGAAAGGGTCTTACCTGTGTTAGCCCAGGGGAGATACCAGGGGCAGCTGACGTTCACATAGGTGCCAGGCAGTCCATCTGGCCAGCAAGCATAATTGTCAAATGTTCTGTTGCAGAACTTGCCTTCTGCAGAGAAATGGAAGGGAGGGTCATGCCACTGCCTTGTATTAATACTGCAAGGAGGAAAAGGCTGAAAAGCAGAAGATAAAAGGAAACACAGACGTGCATTTAAGCCATACCAGCGTTATGCAACTAAGCTCTGATGTGGAGTTAAATAAGATTATTTGTCCAAAAGATTTTATCCTCACACAACAGGGAACTGTTGTTTCAGAGGGGAACCAGAGAACAGACTTGGGTCTTTGACTAAATCAAGGGACAAGAAAGGTAAATCAATACTGATCCATTCCCATTATTTCCTCTTTTACACCCTTTTGTGTCTGTTTAATTTAAAATCATTTTTGCTATGAATACTGTAGATAGTCATTCCCAAGAATGGTTCACAGTCATGCAGTTGGAAAGTCTAGCCTAATATATAGATCCATCAATGAAATACCCACACACAACCATAACTTCACATTATGGCTTAATCAACATGAGAATACTTCAAATTTATTAAGCTGTCATTCTTAGATGGCAGCACTCAGCCACTCAAAAGGATAATGGAATGGAGGGAGATTAATGTTTCCCTGCCATTGTTGTCATCAGCTACTGCTCTCACTCTGCCATAATAATGTAGTTAAGAGAAGGAAAATTAACAGTTTTGAAGTAATTCTTCACAGGTACAACTTTAGACCCATCTTATCTTCCTCAGCGTGTCACAAAAGCATTGAAGCATAGGAGAGGCTGCACTGTGTCCAGTTGCGACTTTCATTGACAAGGCACCAGTGTCCTCTAAACACCATGACGCTGGCACATTACAGCTGCCCTCAGCACATTACAGCAGCTCAACTGCTAAGACAAGCTGCATTCTCATTTTCACTAAGGCACTTTTTTAAAAGCCATTTCAGCATTTTACAATGCTCAAAAGTAAATTATACCAACTTTAAGACCCACAAACTGCTAGGTCAATGAGAACAGCATGTTCCCAGATTTCCTAACACTTGTGTGCTCTCTCAACCTGGGCCCTTAAAAAAGTTTCAAGGGTATTACATTACTGTGCTGCTTTGATGTGCTACAGCCACCACTTGCCACTGAAAAACACTCTGGACCTAAAGAGTAACATCTTTACAATGAAATTGTTCTATAAAATGCTTCCTCAGCAGAGGGAAGAGTCCCACAGAGAGCAGACAGAAGCAAATGGGATAAAGAAGAAATGGACTGGAAAGTAAGCTGGAGAAGTATTATCAAGTTCATAATCACTACCTTGCTACCGTTCCGTTAACATGCATTTTAATATTAATACATCCTATCCCTACCAAGCAGGCTTACCTGCCGCAATGGGGGGTGCCTCATACAAGTATTTCAGGCACTGGAGCTGATACTCCTTCCACTTCTGCATAACCCCAGAGAGGGACCCATCTGAACTCTGAAAGAGAAATCATGAGTCTCAGACATTACAGGGATTTAAACTGTGTGTTTTTCACATAGCCTTAGTGGGCAGGTGTGAAAATGACTATGACAAATCAAAGAACACTTCTTATCATAAAGGGTACAAGATACTGCTATGCATTTGCCTGATAGCAGCTAAAGAAATATCCTTCTGTTTGTACCACAAGGAACTTAAAAAAAAAACAACACAACTGTACTGTATCCTCACTGAAACCCAAACTGATCTAGCCTTGCTTTCTTAAACATGTCCCAGCTGTGTGATTTATTATCTCATGAAAAGACAGGAACAGCAGCAAGTCCTTTTAGGAGAGGTTTTCTTTCCAACAGCAGTATTACTGCTACCCCGCAAATGACGCCAAGTTAATTCACTGTATTCAGAGATATTCCCCAAGCATTTGTCCTGATTTTGGCTGGGATAGAGTTAATTTTCTTCTTAGTAGCTGGTACAGTGTGTTTTGGATTTAGTGTGAGAATAATGTTGATAACATATTGAATGTTTAGGTATTGCTAAGTAGCACTTATCCTAAATTAAGGATCTTTCAGTTTCTCATGCTCTGCCAGCAAGCAGGTGTACAAGAAGCTGGGAGGGATCATAGCCAGGACAGCCAAACCGAACTAGCCAAAGGGATATTCCATAACATACAATGTCATGCTCAGCATATAAACTGGGGGGAGTTGGCTGGGTAGGGCAGATCACTACTCAGGCATCGGTCAGCGGGTAGTGAGCAACTCCACTGTGTATTACTTGTCTTTTGTTTTTGTTTTGTTTTAAATTTAATTTATTATATTAATTTTCATAACAATTATTATAATATTAGTAGTATTAGTATTACATTTTATCTTGGTTATTAAATTCTTATCCCAACCCACAGGTTTTTAATTTTTTTTTCTGATTCTCCTCCCTGTCCTACTGGGAGCAGGAGGGAGCAAGCAGTTCCATGGTGCCTAGTTGCAGGCTGGGCTTAAAACATGACACATTGTTCCAGAAAGTGCATGAAAGCTTTTCCAGCTCAGCTTTTCATCCATGAATAACAGCTTTTCCCTGCATCCAGCATATTTTTCTTGAAACTGCAGAAAGAGCAGGGACCTCCTCTTTGCACAGTTGGACCATCTGCAGTTCTACTGTCACCTACCCCAAGTACTGAGGGGGCAGGGGAGAAGTATGTACAAACTCTGTCTGAGCACAAAGGAAATTAGCTGTTATTAAACTGCAAAACTTAGTGCTGGCTGCTTGCTTAACCCTAGCAGATGCCCCATCTGGCTCACAGGCCCAGCTTACTAATTGCATTTAAGTAAATACACATCAGTCCTTCTCTCCCCTCTCCACGTTCATATAAACTGAATTACAAATGCAAGGATTAGCAGGCTGTAAGTGATCAATAATGCAGCTAACTCAGAATTTTTTTTCCAGAGAAAAGCCCAGCATGGATGTCTTAGACATACAATCAACAGCATGAACCTAATGGCACAACACGCTAAAACTGAGTGGAGGAAAATTCCACTCTGTCAATCAGTTTAAGTGAAGCATGAGGGTAAGTAAACTTTGTAATTTTACCCCCACAGCTTCAACTGCTACTTTTTATTTTCAATTTGTGCTTCTAAACCTTTTGCAGATGGTTAGAAGGAAAGCAGGGCATGGGAAGGATTGTTTTAATACAAAGAAGTAATTTTAAATATATACTGCATTTCAGGAAAGCCAAACTGAATGCTGTCCACTGTAACACAACTAAAATTTAGACACCAGTGCAATCACCTTGGTATAAAAGAACAGAATTAGAACCAGCATTTTTGGATTACAGACCTCTCAAGTCCTCTTCTCTCGTATGCTTCTGATTAAAAATAAAAAATAAAAAAAAAAAGGTGTTTGAAAAAAAACAAAACACCATATGCATCATGCGTCTGCCTGGACTAAGCCACTACATTTAATTACAAAGATGCTCTTGTACATGTGATGAGAAGTACAACATTTAGTATATATCTGTGTTATGTTTCAAGAATAACTGCCTATATTTACATGCAACTTAACCGTAGCTAGGGCCTCAAGGCCACAATTTTAGAATAATTTAGCCAGCTCCCCCGAAGTCAAAACAAGCACAAGCCCGTGGATCTTTGAAACTCTGGGTATTCAAAACATCCTTGGGTGCCTCATTTAAATCATTTTATCTATGCCAATAAGTGCTGCCAAAGTCCGTCTATGCTAAAGTCCCTAGTATAAAATGAATGCATCCTACTGAATTTTAACCCCATGTGCTTATGGAAACACACAAACCTGTAGCGTAGTGATCTATGCTCTGCATACTCGAAGGAGAAAGAAAACATTATCACCTAAATTACGTCTACAGGTGTGTGTAAAGAAACACATAACCAGTAACTCTCAAACTAAAATGCCATCTACAGATCAATGTAGGCTGAGTAAGGATGGATGACAGGAATACAGGGAGAGAGAACAACTTTCAAACCTAAGTTTCTCTCAGGCGGTCTTTAAAAAGTAACTTTCAGGTTATACATTGTTTAAAAGGTCTTCATTTTACCAGGGTGGCTATTGGAAGTTAGACAGGACTGTTTCTACCACTCTCTCATCACCAGGTTAACACTTTAATAAATTAATTAGAAGGCACTTTTTTCAGGATGAACTCTTAAATTATGATTCAGAATAATTTCAGAAGCTACTAAGCGTCACACATCCTCCCAAAAAGTAACTACTAATCATGCATGCAGATGACCACATCAAGTTAATCTAAATTCACCTTTTTAAGTCATTACAAGATAAAGATGCATACAGGGTTTAATTTAGAAACAAGAATCTACCTTTAAAATACCTGAAAATATCCTAAAATGGATCACACTAAGAAAATTGGCTCTTATGGAGTCAGCAAGCCTTAAAGTATTTTCTTCTAAATCAACTTTTCATCTATTCCCTTCATGAATGCAGGGGGAACCAGCTTTAATTACAGCTTAAGAAAAAGAAAGCCTCTATCCCTCCATTTAATGAAAAATTAGAAAAATTCTACTTATATTGGTTTCTCATCACGTGAGAAGACAATTTGAACAAGGAGATTAGCAAACTATAATTAGACTTGCCTTTTTGTGGAGATGACTATTTGGTAGACAGTTATGATGGGTTGACCCTGGCTAGATGCCAGGTGCCCACCAAAGCCGTTCTATCACCTCTCCTCCTTCGCTGGACAGGGGAGAGAAAAATATAACAAAGGGCTTGTGGATCGGGATAAGGACAGGAAAGAGCATTCACCAATTACCTTCACAGGCAAAACAGACTCAGCTTGGGGAAATTAACTCAATTTATTACAAATCAAAATGGAGTAGGGTAATGAGAAA